>JABUQX010082691.1:20000-30000 GCA_015478945.1 Trachelipus rathkii | reverse complement strand
ATATTTATATATTAATGTTTGTAAACAAAATTATTGGGATTGTTTATATTATATATATGTATATATATATTTATATATTTTATATATTATATGTATATTATATATTAATATAATATATATAATAATAATATATATATGAATATATATATATATATACTATATATATATATATATTAAAGGTTTGAAGCTCGGAAGAGGAAGGGAGAGAGAGGAATTATGATTATGGAAGTAAAATGAGAAGGTGGTTGAGGAGAAGAACAGAACAGAGAATAGTTGAATATGTGATAGCAAGAAACAGAGCAGAGATAATGAAGAGGGAGGCAAAAAAAAGCTGGTGACGGAAACGATGGCAGAAGAATTGGGAGAGGATGCAGAGGGAGGAAAGAAGATTTCAAGCTGGCAAAATCATATAAAAAATCAATCAGGAAGGGCTTTATAAGTGTTCAAAATATAAAGAAGGGGAGGTTACCGTTAAAGTCACAGGATAGAGGTAATATTTGAGAGTTAGACTGAATATTTTGGAGAACTCCAAAATGTAGAAGAGGGTAGGAATGGTGGAAGGAGGAGTAATTTATGTGTGAGAGAGGAGATGGAGGGGGTGAATTCGATAACGATGGAAGAATATGAGGAGGCTTTGTTAAAAATGAAGAAACTAAAAGCTCCGGGCGATGATGGAATTGCGATTGAGTTGATAAGGAAGAGGAAGAAGAATTAAAGAAGAAATAGATGGAACTTTTTTAATCCATGTTTGTGGGAGGGTGGATGGTGGTTTGATCTCGGTAGATGGGGAAGAATAGTTGCTTTGCCCATGCTATTAGGGAAAAAGTTTGATACTGGTGATGGTTTGAAACTTATGAGAATAGCTTTGATTGGATCATATAGCAGAAAGTTGTACGAAAGAATTTGAGATTAAAGAGAAGGTGATAGGATACAGCTGAGAGAGGAACAATATGGGTACAGGAAGGACAGGAGTACTTCAGATCTGTTTTTTGCTTTACGAATAGTGTTGACGAAGAGCTGGGAATTTAATAAAACAGCATATATAGCCTTCTTGGACTATAAGAAAGGCATTTGACTTGGTACCCAGAGCCAGACTTTGAAGGATGTGGAGGAAGTGAATGGAGTGAAGGAACACGGAGGAGATGCATAAAAAAGGCTTTATAGCTCGTTTGAGAGTGATAAGTGAGTAATACTGGATGTAAAAAAGAGAAATGGCTTGAGGTGGGACGTGTAGTCAGACAGGGCAGTGTCCTGTCCCCTTTACTCTTTATAGCTTAATTTTAGATGTAGTATATTCAGAAAGGTTAAAGAGGAATTTCCAAATCTGGACGGTGAATTAATGGTGTACGCGGAGATTTTGCATGTGGAGTTGGGAGGAGGATAGTATTGACAGACTTATAGAAAAGGTTTTTCCAGAAAATTTGAAGGAGATTGGTTTAGAGATGAACACAGAAAAGACAGTAATAATGAGAGTGGGTAGAGAGGATTAGGGAGAAGTGGAGATCGTCATTGATTGATCAAAGATGAGAAATGTTGAGTGTAGAAGAAAAAATATCTCAATATTTTCATTTTTTCAAGAGCGTGTGGTAATTTTGGGAAAAGTGATTGAGTTATAATTGATATATTTTTTGATCTCATTCTGATCAACAGCAAGATTTTTCATTTGTTTTTTTTTTTATGAGCGCAATTTTACTTTAGATGAATGTGTTCCTAAGGGCAGCTGGCAATAAGAACATTTTTTTATATTTTATAGAAGAATTGCTGCTCATAAGTAGGCTGTTTGTGTTTGGAATGTGATGAAGTGTGTGTTCGCAAGAAAGATCAAATCTTATTACTAATGTATTTTGTTGGTGAAGCTTAGATATGATATATATCTGATATGGTATAATTATTATGTTGTTTGGTGTGTTGAGGTCTGTCGTGTAGCATTATTTCCTGTATGGATTTCTGTTGCGATTTGGGTGTTTTTTTGGGTGGGGCTGTATACTCAGAAAGAAGGATTTGCTGTTTAGTTGTGGTTGTTGGGCGATTGTTGTATGATAATATGTTATATATTAATAGGGATCTGTGATATATGTACAATCTGTGGGTGCTTTATCTCAAAAGTTATATATTAGAATAAAGTCAAAAAAAGTTACTTTAGACTTTGTAGGTTAATGGACCCATCTATGATACTTTCAGGTTTAAAGTCGTTTCGAAAAAATTCTGAGAGTTGATTTTGAAAAAATGTCAAAAAAATTACACATGGGTTTGAAAAATTGAAAATTCTGAAAGAATGACTATAGACACAGAAAAACACTCTAAAACGACGTTTTTGACGGCAAAAAAAAAGCTACAGTTTGGTGTTAATATGATCAGGCTGACTGGAAATAGGCTGACTGGAAATTACGAATTTTATGTCCATTTTTATGGGGTTTGGAAATTGGGCTTAGCGTGAACCGAATATTGGATCTACCCTAAATGAGAACAACCATTTTTTTGCTAAACCAATTTATTAATTAATTATTTTTAATTAATTAACTATTCAATTACCAATCAATTCTTAATTCAATATGAAATTATTATTCTTCCACTGATTTAAAATTATCTAATTTCTTCGGACATCTTTTTGATTTTATTGTTTACTTTGAATATTTGCTATTGTTTTTGTAATAATTTTTATTTTGGAAAAACACTTCTATTTAGTTGATAAAATAGAAATAAAGTAACAAATTGTTATTTTATTTTATATAAAGTCTTTTAATAATTATAGGATCCTTTTACAATATAAAATGAGTCTTCCAAAGTCTAATATAAATTCCAGGTTTAAAAGATTTACCATTCATTTTAAAACAGCTTCTCAACATTCAATTTCAAAATATGACAAAAAACTATTATTATTTCAGTAGTTGCTCTTACCCTTAGATTTCTCCAATCATGTTCTGACAAAAATTTTGCATAAAACAATTAAAACTATATATATATATATATATATATATATATATAATTATATATATTATATAAATATATATATATATATAATTTATATATATATATATATATATACTAATATTGTGGTTGTATAGTGTGTGATATTGGTTTTAGTCATTCTGGGATACAACTCGGTTTGTTTTATGTGTTTTTATTATGTGATTATATGTGTGTAGGTATTATAGTATTATGATAGTGTAGTTTTTAGTAAGTTGTGTTTGTGTTATTATGTATTTTTAGTTGTATTGTTTTTTTTTTGAGTGTATTATGTTTTGTGTTTGATGTGGTTGTGGTTGTGTAGAGTGGGGGTTTTGTGTGTGTGTGGGTGTATCTGGTATGTATGATTTTTTTTATTGTAGGGTTTATGTTGGTTTATTTATTTGTTTATAATATATATTAAATATATATATATAATATATATATATATATACATAAATTATATATATATATATATATATATATTGTTTTCTTAGTGAAAGGTTTTTTTTCTTTTTTTTTTTGCTTTGTGATGTTATATAATATTAAACTGGTGTTGTTGGTATTTAGTGATTTGTGTGTGTTGTTGGGTTAGTTATTTGTATTGATTAGTTGTAGTTAATAGTGTTTATTGTATGTTATAGTGATTGTATGATGGGTTATTTTTGAGTGTGTTTTGTGAGTTTATTTAGTAGTTAGTGGTTATTTTTGTAGTAGGTGGTTTGTGTGAGTTTTTGTGTGATTGATTATGTTATTTTAGATATAGTGGTGTGGAGTGTTTAGGATTTATTTGCTGTTGGGTTTTTTTATGTTTTTGTGTATTTGTATATGTATATATGAGTTATTGTTTGTTATGGTATTATTGTTGATTTAGTTATTTGTTTTTTTGTGTGTTTTTTGTGTGTGTGTGGTATTAGGATTTTTTAGTGTTATATTTTATATTTGACCTTTATAGTATTTGTTATATGTTGTATGTTTGATTAAAGAATTTGTTTTTTAATAGCTTATATGATTGTGTTGGTTTTGGTTTTTATGGTTGTGTGGTTTTGGGTGTTGTGTAGTATTGTTAGTGGTTGTAGTTATATATTTGTATGGTTATGTTGTATTTTTTATTTTGTGTGGTTGTGTATTGTTTTTATAGTTTTTAGGTGTGTGTGTTGTTTAGGGTGGTAGGGTTGGTATAGTTATTGAGTTATGTGGTATGTGTGTTATGTGTTGTGTTTGTTTTAGGTGTTTATGTGAGTGTTGTGTTGTTATTTTGTATATATATATATATGTATATGTTGGTATGTGGTTGTGATGGGTATTTATATTGATGTATGAGGATGTTTGGTCATTGTTTATGAGTTGTTGTGTGATTTGTAGTGTTTTATTGGTTTTGTTTGTTTTATATATTTTGATTAGGTTGTGGTTGTGATGTGTGTTATTAGTAGTTGTATGTTGTTGTGTTTTATTTAGTTGATGTTTTGTGTGTGGTTGTAGTGTAGTGTAGAGTTATTATCTGTGGGTGTTGTGGTGTTGATTTGTATGTGTGTTTGTGTTGGTATATGTTTTTATAGTAGTTTTTTGTGGTTGTGTTGTGTTAGTGTTTATAAAATGTTAGCTGAGGAATGGGTTATTATTTGGATTGTTATTTATTATATGTTATTGGTGTGTGTGTGGTTATAGTTATTGATTTTGTTATTTTATTGCTTTTGTTGTTGTATGGGGGTGTAGTTATTGGTTGATTGTTTGTTTTGGTGGTTGGTGTATTGTTTTGGTGGTATGTTGTTTAGTATTTGTTTTTTTAGGTTATTTGTGTATGTGTGGTTGTGTATAGTTGGATTTTTGTTATGGTATTAGTTATTATAGTTTATGGTTGTAGTTCATTGTAGTGTTTTGTATTATTAGTTGTCGTGTGTTGTTTTGTGGTTGTATGTTTATATTTGGGTGTATTATTTCATTTTTTGTTTTGAGTGGTTTATGGTTGTGGTTGTGTGGTTGTTGTTTTGTTTGTGTATTTAAATGTTATTTTTAAGCGTGTTTCTGGTTGTTTTATATATTATTTGTTTAGAATTATTTTTTTGGTTTGTTTGTTTGTTTGTGTTGTTGTGGTGTTGTGTGGGTGTTGTTTGGGTGTTGTGGGGGGTTTTTTTGGTTTGGTTTTTGGTGTTTTTGGTTGTTGTTTTTTTTTGTTTTGGTGTGTGTGTTTTTGGTGTATTGTAGTGGTTATTTTATTTGATGTGATGTGTTATCGTTGTGTTGTATAGTGTGTTGTATTATATATGTGTTATATTGCTTCGCGAGATTTTTGGTAGTGGTGTTCGTATCTCTTGAATTCTCTATCCTGCTCTGTGTTGTTATTAAGCTTGCTTGGATGGTTGTGTTCGTTGAAAAGTTTGGCTTGGTATTCGCCCGAAAGTCATACGGCCCTTCCTCCGAATTCGGTCGGGTCGGCGAGTCAGCGGATCGTCAGTTATCTCAGTCTTCGAACGGTGATTAAAAGTGCACGCTTTGACTCTTGTTATACTTTTATACTGTCTTTTGTTTTAGTATATTTTTATCTTAGTTCTTTACTTTATAGGTTGTGTTTATTGTTAATTTACTAGTTGACTTGCAGATTGGACCGTGGGTGTCCTGTAAATAGATTGTACCTATGACGGTATAGTAAATAGTTCTATATATGAGAAAGTGCGTGAGATTAGTATGCAAGTGTGTGTTTCTCTCGTGATGTGTAGTTTGTGGAATTGTTGTGTGTTGTGTGTTAATTTGAGTTTAGCAGGTTTAGTATGTTTTGTGGTGTTTGTAGTGTATTAGTGTATATAGTTATTATATGTATAGTTGTTTTATTTGGTGGTTGAGTTTGTATTTTTAGTGGTGTTGTTGTTGTTTTGGTTATGTTTTTGTGTTTATGGTTAGTTAATGTTTGTGTGGGTTTGTGTGTTTGTGGTGGTGTGGTTTGTGGTGGGTGAGTGTGAGTGGTGTTATTTTTATATATATGGTTTATAGTGTGGTTTTTATAGGGTTTAGTGTGGTAGGGTTTGTTGTGGTTGGTGTCATTGGTATTTGATATTTGTTGTTATACTGTATGGGTATTTGGGTGTTAGTTTATATATATTGATTATAGTTTATATTAATATATATATATAATTATTATATATAGGTATATATAATTTAAATTATATGTATATATTTATATGTATTATATATATTTTATACATATATATATATTAGTATTATATATATTATATTAGTTATATATTATATTATGATATATATAAATTGATTATTTTTACAATCAAAGTGACTATGTTTAGGTATTTGAAGCGTGTAACGTAATTTGTATCCTTTACACTCCTCCTCCTGTTTCAATATATTATAGATCACTTTAAAAGAGGGTTATAGTGTATGGTGGGTCTTTGAGATTTGGAATAAAGTTATGAGAGAGAGACGAGGATGTGAGAGAGAGAGAGAATTGAGATAGAGAGAGAAGATGATGAGAGAAGAGAGAGAGAGAGAGAGAGAGGAGATGGAGAGGAAGATGAGAGAGAGAGAGAGAGAGAGAGGAAGGAAGAGAGAGAGAGAGGAGAGAGAGAGAGATTTGAGAGAGAGACCGATCATGTGAGAGAAGATTTTTCATCGGAGAGAGAGAGAGAGAATAATAGTACACTTGACTTAAAGATATTTTTGAAATTAAAATAAAATTATCAGTTGCCATCAAAATGGTATATTGCTAGTTATTGTATAATTTGTTATTTTAGGTGCATCAGTAATAACAACATTGGTAATAATAATAATAATTAATAACTTAATAATAATTAATTAATATAATAAAATATAATGATAATAATAATAATATAATAATAATAATAAGTAATAATATTAATAATAAAATTAATAATTAAAAATAATAATAATATAATAATTAATAATAATAATAACGGCTTAAATCAATAAATAATTAATAACATTGCATATTATGAAATGTTGTTCTATTTCTATGAAATATGGGATTCCTCTTACAAAGTTAAAAATTAAAAAATATTGAATCAAATGAAATTTTTAATATTTTATCATTAAACAATACTTTTAATTTATTTCCACAAAATAAAATTTTAAAAAGGGTTTGCCTTCAAACTTCACCCTTCGTCACACTGGGCTCTCAATCCCCGGCTCACCCCCTTGTGTCTCTGGACTCCATGTCTTCTATTCCCATCCCCTTCTACCACTCAGTCCCCTTCAAAATAAAGGGAAAATATTCGTTTCCGATAAGGATAAAGAGAAAACTATTATTTCCACACTATTGTACGATGGATAAATAAATGTTTGTCATACTTATATTATAGAATACTTTTTTTCACGTCCAAAAGTTGGGGGAAAAGGGTGTAGGACCCAGGAGTCCCTTTTGAGAGAGAAGAAGAAAGAGGAGAGGGATGAGAGGATTTCCACTTCATTTGTAACTGCGCACTTAATTATAACTTTGGTTGAGAGGGAATGATTTAAAAATTGTGAGGGGAATTAGTTGTTATTAAACTTTTCCCCTTCTCTCCGCAAAAATATTTTAACTCTTGGTCCATTAGGGAACATCTCGAACAAAATTAATTATTCAACATTTATCTCCACGCAAAGAATATTACACAATGTCTCGTACACCTTCTCTCGGCCTTCACACACTACACACACACGCATATATTATATTATATATATATATACTAGTATATAATATCAGTATATATATTATATATATATATAGTTATATGATTATATAATTATATAGGTTAGATATATACATTATATATATATAGTATATAGTATATATTATATTATAATAATATATATATATATTATTATATATTAGGTTCTATAGTTCCCAAATATTTGGTATATTTTGTTTTATGCATTTAATTTATAGTTATTATTTATATATGATTATATTGAAGATTTTAAGTTAATATATACATATATATTATATAATAATTATTATGTATATTTATATATTATATTAATATATAATATTTAATATATATTATAATTATATATATGTATATATTGATATATATATATGAATAGATAATATATCATATATATAGTTATATATTAATATAATTAGTATAGTATATAAAATTTTATATTATTAGTCTTCTAGTTTTATAAAAAAAAAATAATATAAAAGTTTTAGTATTATATATAATATATAGTATATAATATTTATATTAATATATATATTATATATATATATATATTTAATAATATATATTTTATAGTATATATATTATTAATAAGAAATATATTTAACCCTAGAACAGATAGCTTTAAATCATTTTAGGATTCCGGTGATCTTATGTTCCAGTAGACCGATTTACAGAATTTTTATAAAATAATTGATTTTCCTTTTTTTTATTGCTTTTTTTAATTTTCATTGTATATTTGCATTTCATTTCCCAGTGACTTCTATGGTAGTCGACGATTCACTCTGCTCTTTTCAATCAGATTTCCTTTTAGGTACAAACCTCTTTAGTAATGCACCCATCTCTCTGGATCTCAAAAAATTTTATGCTAGTCCTTGACATAAATCTCTCATATCTCATACCTCCATTTCCTAAACCACAATAACATACATCAAATTTCATTTCTCATAATGACAAATATATAATTTCCGACTCACTCATTTCACAACAAAAGCTTCCGTAGACCCTTCTATTAAACCCAAAGATGAAAATCACATTTATAATACCGTCTGTAATAAAAGAGTTTCGTAATTTTCATTTTTTCGCCCGAAGATGATGGTAATGTTATTTTATTTATATTTCGCCAGAAATATGATGGTAATGGCATTTTAATTCTTATATGCAAATACAATAGCAATTTTCATTCGCTCGTATAAAGCGTGCAACAAAGCTTTAGGTTTAAATTATTCATTTCTTTACTAAAGCTTTCTTGTCCAATAAAAATTCAGCATCTCAAAAAGATCTGAAACTCTCTTTATTGAATATTGTTTTTTCGATATACAAAAGGCTTTCAGGAAATTATTTAATCTCTTATGTATATATATATATATATATATATATATATTATATAGGTTATAATTATATATAGTATATATATATATATATATATATATATATATTATAAATATATAATAATATATATATATATATTATAATATATTATATTAATATATAATATATATTATAGTATATATATATATAATATTACTATATATAGTATATATATATATATATATATTAGATATTATTATATTATAATATAGTATATATATTACTTAATATATGTAGTATTAGTAATGCTAAGATATATATATATATTTATATATTAGGATGGGGCGAAAAAATCAAATTTCTGATCATCGAATTCTAATAGGGCTCAAAAGTTTGAATTCTAATCAACTAAACATTAATGAAAAATATTCATATTTTGGCATCTTTAGTTCGCGCAAAGGGCCTAAAGTTCTGAAAAATGACAAAAAACACCAAATTTTACCTTTACGCTCAAAATAATAGCGTCTAAGTACTTCATTTTAGTTGCATGATGACAGAAAATGATATTTCAAAACCATTCGCTACATTTTTGGCTCGCGCAAAAGGCCTAAAATTAAAAATTTAGGTGAAAATTGGGGACCTAGTTTTGCAAACAGATACACTTTGGTATTTTAAATTATAAAAGGTTTTTTAATTTTTTTTTTTTAATGTGAGTGATTTTATACATTCTGTTTTGATAAAAGCTCATCATTTTGCTGCTTTTCGGCCACCTCACAATTTTTTTATTTTATGAAATGACCTAGTACTCACCACGAGGAGGTCGGTGCAATTCAAATTCCATCCACACCATATCCAACCATCCAGCCAATTAGAGTGTGTTAAATTATTTTGATTTAGTCAAGAACGTTGTCTTCAATTCAGATATTTGATCAAATTTGGGAATTGTTTATCTTGAGAGCAAGTTACTCTAATGTAGCCATCTCTCTTTTCTTGTCCGCAGACTTTTTCTGCAGACTCTGTGACAAGTTTGAAGCATCTTTCAACGGCTTGGGTATGGCATGGAAAATTTAAAAAGT
>JABUQX010082691.1:0-5000 GCA_015478945.1 Trachelipus rathkii | reverse complement strand
AGAGAAGAGAGAGAGAGAGGAGAGAGAGAGAGAGAGAGAGAGAGAGAGAGAGTAGAAAGAGAGGAGTTTTGAAAGAGTAAAAAGAGAGAGTAAGAGAGAGAGTAAGAGAGAAGTGAGTAACAGAGAGGGGGTAAGAGGGAGAGTAAGAGAGAGAGGAGCTAAGAGTAAGAGACGAAGAGAGAGAGAGAGAGAGAGAGAGAGAGAGAGAGAGAGAGTTATAAACTGAGAGCGAGAATGTGAATTTCAAAACATTGAATATAAATAATTCTGAAACTTCTGTTTGAGTTCAGTTATGTAACTCAGTCATCAAGAACTGATCTTTTGGTAACTCAGTTAAAGAAGGGTAGTTTTCTTTACTTTTACCATTTTTTTTGCTTATGTTAGTCAATAATAATAATAAATAATATAATATAATAATATAATAAGATAATAATAATAATAATAATAATAATAATAATAATAATAATAATAATAATAATAATAATAATAATAATAATAATAATAATAATAATAATAACATTATCTAATAATAAATAATAAGAATATAATGATAAGAAATATTTTATAATAATATATTAATAAATGAAATATTGACTGAATAATAATAATAATAATAATAATAATAATAATAATAATAATAATAATAATAATAATAATTGCTTAATATTTTGATTGATACAAAAGGTCGCTCTCATATTTTGAAATTCTTAGTAAATATTTTAACTTAGTTTGATTAATAATAATAAAAAAATTATATCTCAAAAACTTTAATATTTCATTTAAATTTTTTTATTTAATATTTGCTACAAATAAACTCAAATTTGGTACAAAAGTTTTTCAAAGATTTAACTTTTTAAAGTTCATTTATATTTACCCCCTGCCACAAGTAGCCCTCTGCTTCCATGGTTTTTCCCTATTGTAGCCCGTGGTCCCTTTGGCATTATCTGAATTCCCACCCGTCCCGGCTTCCATTCTCTCTTTCGAATGAAGGGAAATATTCGTTTCTCTGAAAGAAAATAGAAAACTATTTTCACACTTTGACGATGATAAAGCAATGTTGTCAAACGTAGATTATAGGAGTACTTTTTTCACGTCCCTGAAGGGCTGAAAAAAGGGTATATGGAGGTGAGAGAGAGAGAGAGAGAGAGAGAAGAGAGAGAGAGAGAGGAGAGAGGGAGAGAGAGAGAGAGAGAGAGAGAGAGAGAGAGAGAGAGAGAGAGAGAGAGAGATTTCAATTCATTTGTAGCCGCACTTAATTATAAACTTTGAGTGAGAGGAATGTTAAAAATGTAGGGAATTAGTTTTATCTAAACCTTACTTCGCCTTTCTAATTGAGCAGACAGCTTTTAACTCTTTGATCGTAGGAAATCTCCGACAAAATTAATTCCGTCAATAATCTCACAACGCAAGGGAATTAAATACATAAAATATCTCCGCCCCAACATCTAACACAAAGTACAACACATATTAAGTGTACTATTTCCAGAACCCATTTTTATACTTATATGCCCATGAATGTAATATATATACATATATATATAAATATATATATATATCTCTATATTATATATATATGCATATAAGTATTCTTTAAATATTATATATATATACTATAATATTATAATGTTTTATATATATATAATATTATATATATTAATATATATAGTATATATATATATAATATATATATATATATATATATATATATATATATATATATATATATATATATATTATATATATATATATATATATATATATATATATATTTATATATATATATATATTATAATATCAGAGGCGACTCCTAATACTCGTTGCTAGCTCGTGTTTAGCACGAGTTTTTAACATTTTAGAAACGATTCCTTCTATCTATATATTATATATATATATATATATATCATAATACTATATATATATATATATATATATATATATAATATATATATATATATATATTATATATTATTATATATATATATCTACGGTAATAGTTCCCATTTTTGGTAGGCCGAAGCACCTTTCCAGCAAGAAGGGAAGGCCAAAGTAGAAAGACAGAGACAGAATAATTTAACAAGGCAGAGTGCAAGTCTCGAAAAGTTCGCAAATTTTAGATCCACAGGTGGAATACCATTCAAGAACCGTACGCCTTCTTTGTTAAGCTCGAGAAAAAGCAAAAAATAATTACGAGTATTAGCATAATATGTTGCAGGGAGGTGGAGAAGAAGGAATAGCACTGGAATCGTCTAAGGGGGAATTGAAGCAAATGTTTGACCAAGAGTTCAGCTTTAGTGTAAGTTAAACGGCAGTTTGCCCTGTCGGTGAAATACTAAAGGAGCGCAAGAGTACGGAAGCGAATTTAAGATTTACAATTTTGAAAAATTTAGAAGGATGTGAGAAGAAGGGCCCTGTAGATTATGGTATTTTCTACTTGAGAAAAGAATTTTTTAGTGTCATGGAGAATAAAGTATTTTGCACGATTTCTGGACATTGAAGAATGGCAATGATTTCCTAAGAGGCAGCGTCCCTGCGGTTTAAGTGCACGAGAAAAGCCAGAGTTAAAACCATAGGTTATCGTAGGCTTTAATTGAAGGTAAAGGTCAATGCGGTGCACACCTCCATGAAGGGAGAAATTAGCTTCGCGCTTTGCACCCTCCGAGGGACCCTTTCCAATCGGAAGCTGTAATCATTGCCAATTTGTGAAATCAAAGGGTACGACCGACCGGATCCGACCGACCCGACGCCGGCACCGTACGACTCGACCGCGACCGACCCGACACCGAATACCGAACGACCGTCCAAAGTAAGTCTGACATCTTAGCAGCACCGAAGTGTCAAAAACGTTTTGTGCCCGTAGGCTTGGGGTCTTTCTGCCGGAAGACACTTGAAGAGATAGAAGAGTAAACAAGATATACGGAGTGATCGGGGAACCAAGAAGGATGAAAAAATTTTACACAGTAGAAGAAGGATTAGTAGATTAGGGAAAATGCCTAGAATAATTGAGTTTCAAATTTCAAAGACGATCAGAAGATACGAATAGGGGCAAACTCCAATAACTGAATCGAGATAATTCTGGATGTAGTATTGGCAAATTCATCTAATTTATCTTCGAGAATTAAGAGAAAAGCAATTGGCCATGTTGAAGCGTTTTGAATCACCAAGAATGATGATTTCAGAGAAATGAGAAGAAGAGAGATAATGTGTGCTAATTTGGAGATTTAAGTTTCAGAAGAATTTAGTAATTCCTTATGTTGAGTTAGGAGACAAATATACAGAACAGATGAATTTAGTGGTAGATTGACAGTTAGATTGACCATTGAGTAGATATTCGGAAAACTCCAATCAAAGACACGGGCAACAAAACAACATCATTGCCGCATTGCCAACTATCCTTTGTCCCGCAAAATTAAGGAAAGAGATAGTAAGGATTCAACAGAGTAGAGTCTGAAGTCAGAAAGGCTCAAAAATCTAAAAAATTTCGCGGTTAGATAAGAAATGAGGTTTAGAGAAGGAGAGGTGATGTTCAACAAAATGAAAATTAGATTTAAAACCGAGAAAGGTGCAGAAATTTATGAAGAAAGGAGATCGTACATCAAAACAGGCCGGCAATTCTGTGAACGGCACCAACTCCATCAATCAAGGTCGTCAATGGCCTTCAAGTGGTGACGAGGGTTTAGGGGTGGATTAAGGGACTCATTTTTGGAAGCCCCACCCCCATAGGTTTTCGCTGAGGACTATCACGGAGGTGAGCCTTTTTTAAGCTTTTTTCTTTTCTTTTTAAGATTGGTTTCCAATCTTGGAAGGGTGTGTGATAAGGGAGAGCTTACTCCAATGTAAGAAGAATGTGGATATAAGCGGAATGAGAGAACCAATTGGGCACACTGGAGTGCAATGGGATGTACTCTAAGACTCCATATATGCCCAATGGTGGGTAATCTCATCACTTCCAGAGAGTGCTATCTATATATATATATATATATATATATTATATATATATATATATATATATATATATATTATATATATATATATATATATATATATATATATATATATATAATATATATATATAAATATATATATATATATATATATATAATATATATATATATATATATATATATATATATATATATATATAATATATATATATATATATATATATTATATATATATATATATATATATATATATATATATATATCTTTACATATATAATATATATATATACTAATATAAATATATATATATATATATATATATATATATATATATATATATATATATATTATATATATATATATATATATAATATATATATATATATATATAATATAATATATATATATATATGTTGGTGGGTGTGGCGGTGCGTGTGCGTAAATTTTTGATGCCGAGTCCAGTTTCCGCTGTGATCGCTCCTAGGTGGCGGTGTTGGGCTTTACGCCATTGCAAAATGGAACGTGCGGTGCAGTGCGGTGCTGGCGGACGGACTTCCCGGTTTGTGGAGCGGTGCGATATAAAAATCTGGGCTCACACCTTTATATTATATATATATTTATTATTCTTTCAAAATTATTTAATACTCGTTCTAATTCGTCGTTAATTTCTAAATGTTTCAAAATATTATTCCATAAATCTCGCTTAAATATCTCTTCCTTTTGCCGTCCTATATCCAAGCAATACAATTCGTAGTCTTTTATCTCTATTAACATCGACCTGTGTTGCTTTTCGGTCACCTCATCATGGGCACCAATAATCTTATTATTATCATCATCATCATCACCAATGTCGTCGTTGATATCGACTGGCATCGGCCTCGAGAGAGATTGCCATTGAGTGATATCTCGACCGCTATTAATCTTTTTTCCAACATCCGTGAAGATATTTCTTCCCTTACAATTATTTTCGGCTGGCCCGTAAAAACAATTCGACAAATCGGGCAAAAAAATTCGAAAATTTAGGTTGCCCGACATACATATGTTCAAAAAATACGTTTG
>JABUQX010082690.1:0-13516 GCA_015478945.1 Trachelipus rathkii | reverse complement strand
GCCCCAGAAACCTTGTTAATGGTCACTCGCAACCAATAGCCAAAATGACAGGACAAAGGGAAAAGGGCTAAAAGCCAAGTCTACAACCCAGAACAGCGAGGCCGTAGGACTTTTCCCAAGAAAAAGGGAAGTATAAGCCTCCAGGTGAAGTAAAGACTAACGCCGAGTGTTTGTATATGGCAGAGCCCAGCCAAGAGATTTTGAGTGAATGAAGAAGAGTATGTGATGGATTTGAAGCGTGAACTTTCTCATCCTCAGGATAGGAAGAAAAAGAAAAAATTTTTAGAATCGGCAAAGAGAAGAAGGACGTTGTGAGAAGAAGTTTAAAGATTAGGCAAAAGATTGGAAGTTAGAGAACAAAGGAAAGAAGGCCGTAACAGCAAACTTTAGGCTGGACGAACTTTTACAACGAATGTTACCTTGCCCCATCTGTTGAGTAGTAAGAGCGAAGACCAAAAGTTTTTGTTGATACTGGGAGCAGCGTTAGTATTGTCACCACCCGACGGCCTCAACAATTGGAAAAAGAGGGAAACTTCAAATATAGCCCTCCGAAAAACCCGATTTAGTAGTACAGGTGGAGTGAACAGTTAAAGCCAACGAAAATAAAGGGAGAAATAAGCTATACCTTCGGCCTGCATAAAAAACACACCTCACCACTTTCCAAGGAGTGATATAGATGAGGAGAATAGTTGGGGATTCTTTTGGGTAGCAACTTCTGTCTACCTTCCCATAACTTTGAACTTCTTTTCAGCACAAATGTCTATCAAGGAAGATAGAGAGATAGACATTCCGATCTTTGCCGATTCGCAAGGAGGGAGTAAAGAATTTCTGTGGGAATCTTAAGAGAATTAAGAGCCTCAAGAAAAAGGCAGGAGAAGGTTACCCCAGGCCCGAGGCCTAGAGGGGGGAGAACCAAGGATTCGAACCAAATTTTCGCTAAACCACCCGCACGTGCTGCGGATAAGCATCTTTTTCCTAGGGAGGCCGCTTTGCCAGTTAAAAACGTACGCAACGCGGATAAGCATCTTTCTCATAGGGAGGCCGCCTGGTCAGTTAATACGAATAACGCACACGCCGCGGTTAATTCTCAATCCTATAAGAAGAACAATCTGTCTGCATCCCAGGGGGGGGGACAGCCTCGTTAGAGCGAAATTCGCCCAGGCAGCAAGTGCCTAAACACGGGAAAAGAGATAGGGAAATTGCCTTGAACGGAAAAGCTCATATGGAGACAGACAAGGTGAAAAGGGACCAAGTGGACATCCGGAACCCACTCCTCACTCATCGCAGCGCTGATCCCAGAGGGGCCAGATCCAAATTCAAGCACACTCCCTCAAATGTGAAAGAAAATTTGGGCCAATCTGAAGATTTGGAAGTTTTAGAGAGCAATGACCATGGAGGAGATGGTTATTTGATGATTGATGAGAGATTTAAGATAAAGTTAAAAGTAATTGAGAAGACTGTTTTGCCTAGTCAATCATGCGGATATCTAAAACTCCGACCAGAAGCTCAAGATAATTTTGAACTGGAGCGACTGTGCACTAATGACACCAGCTTTCAACGAAAGGACCTTTATACGTTGCAAATTACCATAATCCAGTGAGGATAACACGGTTATCCTCAGTTATATAAATTTGAGTGACAAATCCTTTTATCTGAATAAAGATGTGAATCTAGGAGAAGGGTATCCGATTATTAGCGAACCAGTCAGGAGAGGTACAGACGGAAAAGGACACCAGAGAACAGTTTCTGCCAATGTAGCCACCTGCTCAAAGGGTCTTACGAAGACAGAGTTGAGGCGAGTCTACAAAGAAATTATTGAAGAGAAAATGTCAAAAGAAGAAACAGAAAACTGTCTTCTCGGAAAGCCAGAGTACATGGAGGAACTGTTAGAGCTCCTCATGGATTACCACGATGTACTGGCACTAGATGATGATGCCGTCCCAGTCTGTCCGCTTCAGAAATTTAAGATTGAGCTGTTGCCAGATGCCCCGAAAGTCATTTTTCGTAAACAATACAGATTACCGCACCGGTACTTGCAAGACATCGATGACTTCACCGAGTCTGCATTGAAAAAGGGGTACATCAAAGCAGGGTACAGCCCCCATTCTTCCCCGTTACTGGTAGTGGCTAAAAAGAAGTAGCTCAAAGCCTAGGGTGTGTCTGGATTACAGGTACCTCAACTCCCATAGCGTCCAGGACGTATTTCCTCTGCCTTCCATTGACGAGATTTTTACATCCCTAGGGGGTAATACGGTATTTACCTCCGTAGATTTGCTCGATGCGTACAACGCCTTAGAGATAGAGGAGGAGACACAAAAGCTGATGGCGTTTAGGACAAGGAAAGGTCTTTGGTGTCCCACTCGTTTGATGTTCGGCCATAAGAACGCCCCAAGTGTCTATGCTCGTACAATGACCATGGCCTTAAATCATCTGCTAGGGCCTGTAGCACAAGTCTATCTAGACGACGTATTGATCCTGGGCAGGGATGTGGAGGAACACTTTGAAAATTTGAGGAAAGTGCTTAACGCTTTCAGGGAAAATAAGCTGAGAATAAAATTATCAAAATGTAGTTTCCTACAATCAGCGTTTTGTACCTGGGATTTCAAATAGGAAGAGATGAATTAGTCCAGATCCGCCAAGGTAAAACAATTGAAAGAGTTTCGTTTCCCTCTACAAATGGAAGGAGACACACGAGTTTGCTTGGGTTCTTAGCTATGTTTCGCTTCTCATAAAGGACTTTGCCGCCGTAGCCCAACCTTTGTATGATTTGATAAAAGAAAGATGTCCCTTTCCTCTGGACGAAAAAACAACAACAAGCTTTCGACCACTTTGAAGGAGAAACTAGTGGTGCAGCCACAACTAACTTTCCCTGATTACAGCAAGGAATTTTTCGTGAATACAGATGCCAGTAATTTCGGAATCGGAGGAGTGTTGTACCAACTGACAGAAGAGGGAAAAGAGAAACCACTCTCTTTCGTGTCCCGGGTACTCAGGGGCAGTGAGTTGAATTATACGATCGAAAAGGAATGTTTAGGCGTGGTGTTCTGCTTGCAAAAGTTTAAGAACACCATCTTCGGCTACAAAGTCACTATCATCACCGACAACCAACCACTCTGCTTTATTTTTAGAAATAAGCAGCAGACCGGCCGTTTAGCTCGATGGAACCTTTTAGTAAACAGTTTCTCACCCACCATAGTATATAAAAGAGAAAGAATATAATGTTGCCACCCGACCTATCTGAGTAGGCATCCGGCATCTAATGTGTTCCTGGTCAAAGAAATAGCGGAAAACAGAGAGAGCAGAAACAACAGAAAAGTTCCCGCGAATAGATTTCGCGTTAAGGTCGGGAAAATTTCATAAAAGAACAACAGAAATGTCCCCGCGTAGGAAATTGGTAAAATGGGCCGAAGAGAATCCCAGTACACCCCCCACATCTTAAAAAAGGCCATTTACATTACGTGTGGTGGAAACAAAACCCTATCGGTACATGTCCCAGATAGATGATTTACAGTGTTGATAGACCAGTGCCACGCTTCACTAGCTAGCGGGCATGGAGGTCAGCAAAGAACTGAAAAAGAGTAGAGGAAAATACTATTTTCCTGAATCAAAAGTAGTTAAAGAATACTGTAAGTCATGTGTGTCCTCGCGTAGAGAGCTGAAGTTCCTAGACCCCCGTAGCAGAGATCCATCGCATGCCTCTGCCGTACACCCCTTTCTCACGCTTCATGTTGGACAGTATTGGAAATTACCTCTTGTACAGGTCAGGAGCCAAATACAATCTTGGTATTTCGCCGACGTTCTAACCGATATGTCGAGCTAGTAGCCTTGCAAAAACGAGAACGAGTGAAGGAAGTGCCAGAGCATGCAAGAGAGTCATATTGTAGACATAGTTCCTCAACTGCCTGTCTCTGACAACGCTTTGGAATTTACGACAGGTGTTTAAAGACTTATGTAAGGCGTGAGGATAAAGAATATAGAATTTGCCTTACAAAAGCATCCCAAAAATGGTGTTGTAGAAAAGGAATTAAACGCGGATTATGCGATCTTTCATTGCGACGTACGTGAATGCAAATCATAGAGACTGGGATAAATACCGAGCTTTGCCCAAATCGCTATCAATTCCGCGTACGTATAATCGATCTATAGGGTCTTCTCCCCATTTCCTTTTACATGGTTACATATAAAAAGGCTCCCTTACGAGATGCCTGACTATGTGTCACCCTTTGTGAATAAGTCCGAGAAGATGAGATTTCATTTCGGACGAAGTAGATACGAAGTAGAAGAGAGATCGATTATATAAAGAGATTTGGCAAGAGGAGAAGTTAGAAGCGGGAACCACAAAAAACTTGGAGACACAACATAAAAGGCCAAGCAAGAGGAATTCAAAAGTGATTACGTGTGCGTTAAGCAAAGTAAAAAAGCCTGAGCAAATTCGAAGTATGTCCAATTTTGACGGGCCAATTAGTATTGTCCAATTGTTTGAGAGGACCAAATAAACTGATGGTATATTGTTTAGAATCAGGCCGAACCTTCCCTGTCCATGTGGACAACGCCAAGGTGATCCCAGCAGAAAAGTTCACCGAGTCACATTTTGACTTCATGAACGATGAGGTTTGGAATCCCCAAGCAGATCGAAGAAATGTTGAGCTCCAAAAAACAAAAAAGGGAAAGAATTAAGGAAAGACAACAGAGAGACCCAAGAGTCCTTCCAAGAAGAGAAGAAGAAAGAAGAGAAGAGGAGGAAGAGACGAAGAAGTAGAAGAAGACGAAGAAATAGAAGAAGACGAAGAGAAGAAGAAGGAGACGAAGAAATAGAAGAAGTAAATGAAGTGGAAGAACCTTCTCCTCCCACAGATCCAATGTCTTCCCAATATTCTTTCCAAATTCCCATAACGCCACAAATTCAGTCCGGACACAGCTACTTTCCAACTCCCCACCCCCCACAATCTCAGCAAGAATACTACAACTCTTACTCTATCCCCCCACCTCAGCCGGTACCGAGTAGTACGAATTCTTGGAGCCCATCCGACTCCCGTGCCACAACCGACCCCAGTGGAAACCAGTAGAGAAGTAAAACCCCGATAGAGAAAGAAGAGTTAAGCGATGGGATTTAGAAAGAAGAAGAACACGATGAGTCGTCGGGAAGAGCGCGTCCAGACCAATGAGTTTAAGTGTCCACTCCCAAAGATTGACCTTGACCCCAATAACTCCCTTCCAACCCTGCGGTTCAGAGAAAGAGTTTAGACCATCTTTATTCCCCTATTCAACAAGAGATTTCCCTAGAAAATCCTGTTCAAGAGACTCTTCAGGAGCCACCAGCACACGAAGGTGAGGTGTATGGAGCTTATGGTGGAACCCCTCTCAAGAAGCAGATTGCCCCTGTGAAATCTTTCAATTTCCCCAGTGAAAAGATGGCCGTTTCCCACTGCCACACTGTTGAGAAATCACCCCCTATGCGAATGTCCAGAGACGACAGAAGAAAGGATTCCATCTTACCGACCGACATCAATTTGTTTTTACTGCGTCCCAGAGAGTCCTACCCCCATGTTACAAGAAGTCAAAACAAGGATGAAGGAACAAGCTTTGCAGCAACAGCCCGAGGCAATACAACACGGAGACTACAGCGAAGACCTCCTTCCAGCCTCCACCTGTCAAATTGGATTTGAACACCACAGTCCGTGGAGGGCAAACTTGGTATTTGCCTCCTGGTTACTAGTTCATCCCAATTTTGTATATACTTTGTATATTCCTAGATTTAAGAGAAAATTCTTTTAGTTTGTAGAATGAATTCTTCTTATTCTGTTAGTCTAAGAAGGATACCTTAATTTTAAGAATATGATGAAAGTACATTTCGCTTCGCGTCTGTACTAAATTTGTTTTTAGTTAAGAAACTCTTAGTGGATTAGGAAAATATTAGCCTGGATTAGTTTACGATCGTAATAAATTTAAGAAAACTAGCCTGGATTAGCGTAATTTAAGGAAATTAGTCGGGATTAATACATATTCATAAGAACTCTAATTCTAGAATTTAGATATAACTTTGATAGATCTTAGAATAGATTAATTCAACACTAGTTTTTACTCATTTTTTTTATATAAAAAGAAACCTTTTAAAAATATGTTTCACTCTCAGAACAAGGGGGGGGACAGCAATTTTTATTACAAAAAATAAAATACAAAATAGAAAATCCAAAAATCTTTTCTATTAAGAAAAACAAAAAAAATAAGTAATAGTAATTAAGCAACTAATAAAAACTAAATTAGTAAGTAGTAAGTAAGTAACTAAGTACTAAATAGTATATAACGTTAAGTTTAAAGAACTCTTACATTTAATAAGTAAGTAACTAAGTACTAAATAGTATATAACGTTAAGTTTAAAGAACTCTTACATTTAGATTTTTATTCTACTAACACGATTATAGTTAAGAATACATTTAGTTTAGTTAATAAAAACGCGAACGCTTCAACTAACCAATTAATTTTAAGATATTAATTAAACATAGGCGACCTTTAAAATTATCAAAACCAAGAAAAGTATAAAGTATAAATATTTCAGAAATGAATTTCGGAAGACCAGTTTTGTTGCTACTCCTCATCGTATCAACATGCCAAAGCAACCCATAAATGAAAAGAAGAAAACAAAGATTCTACCTGGTTTAGTCCTATATCGTACAGGAGAAGTTAACTTCATAGAAGGATACCTCGACCTAGTTATCTCCTTAGAATGTCCTTCAGACATAAAGAAACTATCATCAAAACGACTAAATTGTGAATCAACGTCAAAGATCATTTTCTCCATCGTTCGAGAATATGTTTCTCAAAGTTCAACACATCAAAGGGCTCACCAATGGAATTCAAGCTTATGGACCATTCGAGAAATGCTTAGCCCAGAAATTGAACGAAGTAAGTGAATTGCCTTGGATCTCTGCAAAATCAAAAAGGAAGCGAGCCGCTTTTGAATTTGGAGGAGACGTTCCCTCAACATTCTCTTTGGCCACTCTACCGATAAACAGGTAAACTACTTCAAAAGAAGTCGAACATTTTAGGTAATTATGCCTCTACCTCAAACTTATTGATTACTGAATTAAAAAACAATTGAAAAGCGGAATACGTCGTACTGTAATAAATTTTAGAAACAGTTACAAAGAAATTAACATGAGGAGTTTCAAAGTCAGAGGGTCTTAATGATGCACACGGACACAATATTATAAATCAGATGGGTAGTATACGGGCGTTAATAAATCTAATTGAACAAACTGTTCAAAATATACACCAAATACACCAATTGGTGATAAACTCACTCCAACTCGCAAAAAACAAGATAACTAACTCACAACTTTTTTCTCCCATCTTCCTATTGCCTTTTGTACTAGAAATGAACAAAGAAACTAAACTTCACACAGTCATTCCTCTAGAAACAAAAACATATCAAACTTTCCTGACCTATTCTTGGACTATCCAATCTGCAACTAGCCCCTATGAACTAATCACCTTAATTCCTTTCATCTCAATAGAGAAATTTGTCTCCTACAAACTAATACCTTTTCCTACCCACCTTCCTTTAAATAAATCACTAGTTCGAGTCATGTACAACGACCCAAATAGCTATTTCTTCGTAAATTACGGTAATCGGAAATATACTTACCTTAAAGAATCGGCCCATGATCTTTGTAGACATTTAGGCCAGCTAGCAGTTTGCCCCCAATCCCAAGTGTTTGCTTCCATTGATGATCAGTCTTGTTTACTATCTTTAATCTTGAATTTCACTAATGACTTTTCACACTGCCCTATTGCAGAATATAAGTCTATAGAACCTTATACTGTCGCTTTAGGACACTTCACCCTTATCTCTTTTTCAGAAAAAACTAGGGCTTCGATTGCATGTGAGAAACCCAATTCTATCCAGCATGTCTATGACTATGTCTTTACTATTCCTCACGGATGTGCTTTCATCTCTTCTAAGTTTCAGTTTAAGAACCCTATTCACCTTGAAAAGAACATAACCCTTTCTTCCTTAATTTCTTATTCTGATCACGTTCTATTCAACTTCTTATCTCACGTTGCTTTACCTAACATTTCCTCTGTTCTGTTCCCTAAGTTTCAAACCCTAAAAGAAATCCATTGGAACCAAAGACTTGATCAATTAAATCAAACAATGCACCCGTTTACACCGTATTTTCCCCAGATAAAATTCATTCCATACATTGGAGGAGGAACTTCTGGCACGATCTTTTTCCTCATAGCTCTTGCCATTGCATATTTCGTTTGGACTAAAAGAGTATCTCTGTGCAATATGTGCATGCCCAAAGTACCCATTCAAACTGAAAGCATCCCACTTCAGGCCATCCCAACATCTAATGTACGTATCCAACTAGCACCCGAAGATGTTCCCTTAAATAACCTGGTTCAGATAAGATCTCGACCCAGCTCTCCAACTCCTGTCCAACGTTTGTCTTTACTTCCAAGACCTCCTATGCCTCTTCCTAACACTCGAGCTATTACTTCCTCTGAAAATCAAGCGACTTATTCGAATTAAAAAATCAATCCTTAAGTAATGATTTTCCCGGGGAGGGGACCTTTGTAGTACATATAGTACTCTTAATTCGAAATGTATTCCATCCTTTTAATTAGATTCCATCATTTTAAATTGGATTCAAAAATACGCTCCCAAACGTTTTATTTGAAATCAAAACGATCGAACAAGTCGCTTAGAAACAAGTACTTCCCGCCTTCTCTTGCTCGTAAAGACGACGCAATAGAATTCTTGTATGGCCTTGTATTGCCTGCATTGGAGGGTTGACTCATTTGCAAGCTTACGAGGGCTTCTCAGTTATTTCTTGCTTGTTAAACTGGAGAGAATCGATAGTGAAACGCTTGTTGTGTGAATATGGTTCTTTTAACCTTTTTTATTGTCATTATATATATATATATATATCATTATTTCCTAGTGTGTCTGATCCAGTTTACGTAGCTCGAAATTAATAAAATATGGTGAATTATATATCGACCACCACTCACCCATATATATATATATAATATATATATATATATATATATTGCATATTTACAAGAATGTAATTATGTTTGTAATTATATTCTTCTGGTATGCTTATAAATATAATTTCCAGAGTTATGAGTTATAAACATTTTTATATTTAAAGTGAAGCAGTCAACTCCACAATTGAAGCGAAGCTAAAATATTTATAATTATGGCATTTGTAAATGGCCTATAAGAGGTACGTGCGAAATGTAAAGATTCTTTTAAGTGTATCATTTTATCATTTAATATGTATCCTTCTAATTAACCATTATGTAATTATTAAATGAAATATGAGAATATGAAACATGGTCAATTGTATAATTAGATGGAATAAGCCATCAGGTAAAATATTTTCTGAGTTTTATTTTTATGTGGTAAAACTGCTAATCATTATATTATTTATGCAGTTATGAAAGTAATTAACCATTATTGATATCTCTACTAATTTTCTTGATTATGTTTTATTACGTATTTTTCTTAACAAAAATTTATTATTTTTATAGGTGTTTTATTTGGAGATGTTTTTGGATATATGTTTTATATGAAGTTTGTCTATTGGAATTTTATGTCTTTGGAAGTCCCCTATGGGCAAATAAAAGTTGCTAGAAGAATCACTTTACTGCCCTTCTAGCCATAGATAGTAATAAGAGGTCAAGAAGATATTACTATAAAGTGGCTCTACTTGCGTCGGATCGCGGTCATCAGCAGAAACATCGTTCATTTGTCCCGCTATGGTAGCGAGGATCTTTATCCATAAGAGAAGCATCTCTCGTGGCCAATAGCACCTTCCCACAAAGCATAGACAAACTTCATAACAATAACATTATTACTCATACCCCAACAACACACTTCATATTAGATAACCAATCAACAAGCCTAGAAAAAAATTAACAATAGCACACCTTGTTAAGAAAGAAGAGATCAAAGATACCAGTATAAAATCAAAATTATTATAATCCTTTTAATAAATAATAATACTGAAACTTAGAATTATATCCCTTAATATATATAAATAATGTAGGTATTGAAATATACGAGTATAAGCATAACTAATCACATTCAAATATATATTTACATATTTTTACCATCAAAGAGAAAAGGATAAAAAGTCTATAATAATAGTATAACAATTAGGCGTACCAGCTAATACAATGAATATCAATGGTACATATAGTTCGCATATTCATTGAATGAATTTACTACATTGATAGTATTAAGTAGAGAATAGATAATATTATACAAAATAAGAAAATAAGAACCACTATAAAAGAATGACTATACATTGTCGCACGTACCTGCGAAGCCAGACATCCATAATGCACTAGTAAAGATGAGGGCTGAACTGTCGCTAATGAGTTAGGCAAGCTTAATAGCTCCGAGCAGTACATATAGAAAAATGAATAAATTAGGTTGATTAATCAAACCCGTCAATTAAATAAGAAACTTAATGAATAAAAATTGATCTCTATTTATTATAATAATATATATTTTGATATACTTAATAATTAACATTATTATGACCCATCTGATTATTATAACAATTATCTGTGCGAAATAGATTAATACGAGTGGAAAATGACAGCCTGGAGCTTACCATATCATTTCGCATTATTCCTTATTGATGCCATTTGTCATTAATATTTAAAGAAGACATTACTTCAAGAGGAAAAGGAGAGAAATTGTTGAGTCTGTAAGATTAATTATACATAAGTTAGAAGTAAAGGCTCAGTTATCGATCGGTAAATACGAGCATTGAATCTACTATGAAATTATTATTATTTGCATAGTGAAGGTTGAAAGAAAGTTAATAGATGCGAAAAGGCCATTGCATCAGTGATATTCAGAAACCACACTTATATAAAAATAAGACATACAGATTAGGTGTAGAAGGAAAAATAGGAGAGTAAATTCAAGAACACACCAACAGTATAATACACTACAACAAAGGAACGTAATTATATTCTGATAACAGTCTAGCGCGACCAATCTCGTGAAACAACACTCTCATATGGATATATAATGAGAACGCCGCGTGATATCACTATGTCAAATATTTATGGTAAAGCCATCCGGCCATCCAAAATGTAGCCTTATAAACATAAGAAGAGCTCTCTTAGCGGTACAGAAAAAAATTTGCAGAATTGCGGCCCTGGAGACATAGCGCAGGATGATAAAGCAAGGCATATTATACTCTTATAATCCTCATAACTTCCTTCCTATCCTCTCCTTGTGAAAATTATTACATTCCTTCTAGGCCTATAGGCAACAGCGAAACCGAGAGAGTAAAAGAGGATGAATACAAGTTCTAAGATGGAAAAATTGAGCGAGTAAACACGATCTCACAGATAAAATTGTCGTGTTATCTATATGTACTACCAGGAAATTTTCTTGAGCAGAGAGATTGTTATACTAAAAAGTTAGGATATAGATCAGGTAAGTCATTCCAAGTGAGAAATTACGCAACTAAAACCAGAATTACAAGACTATTACCTGAGCAGTAAAAAAGCATCGGAATGCGGCAAAATGTAAAACTATGATTATCAGCTCAAAAACTCGCCAAATTAAACTTACCCTATCTAAGAATGACACTCATTGGAAATAGAGTATATAGAATATCTTGAAAACTTGAAATTTAAAGATTGGTTATCTATTACTTTATCTCTTATCAACTTCAAAATTTGCCTTGTAATTTACTTTTCTATAGTTTGATAACTATAATTATTATCGCTAAACTTTTTAACGTATCACAGTTTACAAACGTACCCAGGAATGAGTCTGATACGTATTTGAGACATTACGGGCACGCGCTTCTAATATCATACAACGATAACGTAATGACTCCTTATTGGGTAATAAATCTTATATTATCTCCAATTAAATTAAAATATAAAATAACGAAACACAAAATATAAAACTATAATCCTCCTTAATTCAATTTTTGAAGCTATTCTTTTTTGATCTATTTAATAAATCCTACTTATATGTTTCCCTTTCCCCATTTCCCAAAAAGAAGGAGATCAGCCTAAGGACTCTAGGAAACGAAACCTTATGTACTAACATGTGTGTGGAGTTTATGTCTCAAAGTGAATAAATCTATAAATGATGATTTTTTGTAATTTTTATTTATTTAATTTAATTTAATTATAAGGGCACAAAATGGTTATTTATATTAAACTATTTATTTTATAAAAAATATATATAAATAAAAATCCCCATAACCTATTAAATTTTCAAATATATAATTAAATAAATGTAAGTAATTTATAATATTATAGTATATAATATATAATTATATCGATATTAAAAATAATTAATAAATTATATATAATATATATATAATAATTAATATATATAATTATAAAATATTATATAATCTACACGAGTAGATATCTACACTATAGAGGGTTACTACCCCTATAATGTATTAATTAATTCCACTACACTTTTGATTTATACTCAGGAATAGCTTACTTGAGAAAGCTCTAATGATCCCAAAAGCTAATTAAAAATTAAGATAAATATTAAGAACCATATATATATAAATTAATATATAATTAATATATATATATAAGATATATAATAGATATAAATAAATATAATATAATATATAATAATATAATAATAATATAATATATTATATATATATATAATTAATATAGGATAAGTTAAGTTTGGGAAATAGAATTAATAGAGAAAAATTATAATTGAGAAGATTATATACTAGTTTGAAAAAACACTCCAAGTTAGGTGATAATAATAAACTAGTCAATTAGTAATTAAAAAGAATTAGTCTGTATGAATTAGATTAAGTGAAGAAGTAGTGAAGAGCATTACTGAATAGATTTACTATGCTATAAAACAACATTTATTTTTTTGTGTATAGAGTTTTATTTACACCTCTTAGACATATATGATATGATTAAATATTGGAAGCCACTGCAACTATTATTCGCAATTTATGTAAAAATCTATATAAATGATATATTATATAATAGTAGTAACTAGAGAGGGTCAGCGGACCAGCAGTTTATAGTTCTACACTTAAGTTGTACCACCAACAGCAGGTCGATTTACGAAGAAGAATGTTGAACAACAGAGATGGAAGAAAGGAGATAGTGATTACCGAAAAACAAAAAGAAGTTACAAATATCCCAAGATAAACACCTTAATGAGGGAGACTTTTTATTTGAAATTGCTAAAATAGCAGGACATAATGCACAAATTAAAAAACTTGTGAACGAATTTGACCTCTTAAAAAATAGATAGGGTCAGTCACTACCAATGCAGAGGTCTGATTCGCAGATTTTTCCTAGATTTTAATCCTACAAGTCCAAATGAATCTTTCCATTATCAGAACATCTTAACATGAATAAACAACATCACCAATCTTGCCAAATGTTCTGCCAATTTAGCAGATTCCCTGGGTGTTACTAGCTAGATCAAATTATGTACGGTACTGGAACAATTCCTCCAAAT
>JABUQX010082689.1:0-58908 GCA_015478945.1 Trachelipus rathkii | reverse complement strand
TGACCTCTTCAAACTTAAATTTATCCAATATAATTAGTATAATATTTAGCAAAAATTCACCATAACCTTGCCACAAGTTATTCATCAGAATCGCAATCTCCCTTTCCCCTCACAACCGTCTCATTCCTTCACTCCAACTTCTGCACACACATTTACAACTTCACATTATTTTTCTTCAGTTTCCTTTTATTGTTTCGGTCACAACAAACATCAAATTTAAACTTTCAAATACATTCATCACCTCTCTTCTCAACGTTTATTCCTCTGACATTCATGTGAACCCAGGTGATTTATACAATTTTGCAGGAGAGATGCAGCAAGCCTGAAACATGGCAATCACGACCAGATCTGAGGGTACTGGCACATTCCGCACCAGTAGTAGGCGTACGGTAGCTGGTTGCCAACCGAACTACCACTGTCCATAGTCGCCGCCTAGGACACGCAGAACGCACGCGTGAATTCTTCCTACAAAGAAACATATGAAAAAAAGGCGTCTGTGATAGTAGTGTTTATGGTCTATCGTGATACGGATAAAGAAGTCAAGTCTACTCGCGTAAGAATAATGTGGACATAAGCCCAAGATGGGCTAACCATTGGACACTTCAGTGCCATGTATCCTACACCCAAAATTTGCAATATTCTAATCTGATTTGGGGGGGGCCTCTCTCTCTCTCTCTCTCTCTCTCTCTCCTCTCTCTCTCTCTCTCTCTCTCTCTCTCTTCTCTCTCTCTCTCTCTCTCTTCTCTCTCTCTCTCTCTCTCTCTCTCTCTCTCTCTCTCTCTCTCTCCCTGAAGATATATATAGAAGATATATATTGGTTATATATATATATATATATATATATATATATATATATATATATATATATATATATATATATATATATATATATATATATATGGTTAGTCTACCAAGCATGTCGCACAACGAAAGTTAAAGTAATAAACTAAATATTTTGAGAAATTTAATTTTTACCTTTTTAAAATAAAACACGGAAAAAAGAATTAATATTTCTGAAAAATGTTTCACGATATATATATATATGGTAATATATATATATATATATATATATAGCAATAGTTATATGTATATATATATAGATATATATATATATATATAGTATGTATATATATATATATATATATAGTTATATATATATATATACATATATATACATATATATAAATCCAAAGTTTTCTGTTAATCGCCAGGTCATGCTGTTAGAATAATAGTGAGGCCTCTGTAAAGATCTTGAAACACAATGATTATTACTTATATATTATAAGAGACAGATTGAGAAGGGCGTTAGCTTTCGATCCGGGCTGGATCCTCTGTCCACAGTGAATGAAAGACTTAAAAACAATGTTTTAAATTTTTTAAGCATGAAAAGTGGAAAGTTTAAATCAATGGAATGGTAAGAAAAAATAAATTAATTATTTATTGTTATAAGATTTTTTGAAAAAAAGGTGTGGTGATCAATAATTTGTTAAGTGTGGGGATCTAAAGAGTATTCGCCTTGTAGAGTTTGTTATAGTTGGGGAAGATTTTTTATACAAATTGATTCAATTATTTTGCGTTGTAGGTGGTCAAGTACCTGTATGATAGGGGTCATGTAATTAAGGTTAATTTTGTGATTGAGTTGTGATCTGTGTAAGGTGAGGGCAGAATTTTGTGAATCTTTTATGAGGCCTTCATTGTGTTGTTTTTTACGTCTAATGAAGTCATTTGTTTCCCCCAATGTAGCAAGAGTTACAGGTAAAACAGGGGATTTTGTGACACACATTGGGAGATGTTTTGGGAGTGTTTTTGGGAGGTTTGAAAATCCGGTTTGAGAGAGAAGATGTATTAGAAGAGGTACCTTTAAATTCTTTCTGGTAAAAGATCTTAAGGAGAGTGGAGGCATGGACGGCAGATAAGGAAAGCGATTTGGGTGGCAATCACTATTGGATTGTAAATTTATGTTTGGTTTTTTTTAAGGGAACGGGTTACAAGTATGTTTGGGGTAAGAAAGTTTGGTTAAAGGTAGTGAAGATGTAAATTAAGTTCAGTTTAAAGAAGAGGGGAAACATATACGTAAGGCTCTAAGAAAAGGGAAGAAAGAATGCCAATTTTGTGTTGAATAAAAAGGTGAGTGAAACCACGAGTAAGAGATTAAAAGTAGGGCTTGGCTGGTAAACAGTGGTGAAGGTCGGTGGGCTATTGCACAAGAGAGAAGGGTGTCAAGGAAAGGTAGCAAGCTGTTATCAGAGAGTTCCTTATGGTGGAATTGATATAGTAATGAGCTGATGTAAAATGGTGATGATATTAGGGTCAGTGGTTGGATGAATATGTAAAACACTACCTAACATATTCTTTATATGGTGATGTGGCATCTGTAAGTTGAAGAATAAAAAAAGCTCAACGGTTCCAGATAAATAAGTTGTTATATAGGGACAAAGCAGGTTTCTCATGCTACTAGTGCTTCTTATGTTTGTAGTGCAAAAGAGATTTGTTGAAGTGGGAAGAAATTATGTTCAAGAGTGAGGTGTATTAAAAGCTTTTTTCAGAAAAGTTTATTAAGCTAACTTAAAAATTGTTTTGAGAAAGTAATTCTTATTGCAAAACTTGGAAAACGTTAAGTGCCAGGACAGAAAGAATAAAGCAGCACATCAAAACTAAGGATATGGTTGGTGTGAGGTGAATGTGACGTGTTTGAGGATAAAAACTGTCAGCATTTTTAGAATGAGAGAGATTTAAAGCCAAAGTAAAGGCTTCTTGAGTTGTTGGGATAGCCAAGAAGATAAACTTGTAGGAAAGAGAATTAGTGTTAGAAAATAATATAAAATAAAATAAAAAATAAATAAAACACTAGTCAACTATTTAATGAAAAATTACTTTGAAAAATTATTGAAATCTAGTGCTCTTTATGTAAATAAATTTCTCCATAAAATAAATGATGGCCAAAATCCACTTCTAGCCCAACAACTAGTTTGAACTGGTAAATCTACTTACTAAATAAGCCAAAATATAGCATTCTTTTTTAAAGTTACACATTATTCTCTGAGATAAAGTGCAAATGAGAAAATAAAACTAAGTCATTCACAACTGGCTTGAATGGTCCCTTATTTTGTTAAATATTATAATTATCATTCTTCTTTAAAGATTGCAAATTTCTCTGAGATAAAAATACTGAGCAGAAAATAAAACAGAAAATTAGTTTTCACAACTTGGTTTGAATATACTCCATTTGCTAAATATTATAATCTAGTATTCCTTTTAAAAATTACAAATTTTTCTCAAGATAAATACATGTAAGAATAAAATCAAGTTAGCCTAAAATTGGAATGGGACCCATTTTTTTTAAATTTAAACTTAAATCCTAAATTTTGTTAAATATTGAAATCAGAATTTCTTTAAAAATTACAAATTTCACCTGAGATAAATTATATAAGGAGAAAATAAAATCAATTTGGGCCTACAACTAGCTAGGAATGGTACCTATTTTACTAAATATTAAAATCTAGATTAATTTTCTTAAAATTACAAATTTCACATTCTCAGCAAGAGAAACTAATCCAAATTTAGGCCTACAACGGTTTGCAGAAACTGTACCCATTTTGTTAAATATGGAAATCTAGCATTCTTTTATTAAAAGTTACAAATTTCTGTGAGATAAAATATATAAGAGAAAATAAAATTAATTTAGGCCTACAACTAACTTGGAATGGTACAGAGTTTGTTAAATATTAAATCTATTATTCTTCTTTAAATAATTACAAACTTCTCTGAGATAAAATACATTTGATAAAATAAAATCAAGTTAGCTCTGCAACTGGATTGGAATGATACCTATTTTGTTAAATATTAAAATCTAGTATTCTTTTTAAAATTACAAATTTCTCTGAGATATAAATACATGGAAAAAAATAAAATCAAGTTAGACCTACAACTGGCTTGGAATGATGCCCATTTTATTAAATATTAAAATCAAGTATTCTCTTAAAAATCACATTTCTTTGAGATAAAATACATATAAGAAAATAAAAGCTATTTAGGCCTACAACTGGCTTGAAATGGTATTCATTTTGTTAACCATTAAAATTTAGCAATTTTCTTTAAAAAATTACAAATTTCTGTAAGATAAATACGTATAAGAAATAAAATGAAGTTAGGCCTACAACTGGCTTCGAATGGTACCCATTTCGTTAAATATAAAAATCTAGTATTCTTATTTTAAAAATTACAAATGTCTCCGAGATAAAAACATATGAGAAAGTAAAATCAATTTATGCCTACAACTGGCTTGGAATTGTAAATATTTTGTTAAATATTGAAATCTAGCATTCTTCTTTTAAAAATTACAAATTTCTCCGAGATAAAATACATAAATCAATTTGGGCCTACAACTAGCTAGGAATGTTACCCATTTTGTTAGACTTTGAAATCTAGCATTCTTCTTTTAAAAGTTACAAATATCTTAGATAAAATACATACAAAAAAATAAAATCAATTTATACCTACAACTGGCCTGGAATGGTACCCATTTTAAAATTCTTTTGGAAATTCTTAGCATTTTTTTAAAAATTACAAATTTCTCCGAGATGAAATAAATATGAAAAAATAAAATCAAGCTGGGCCTATAAATGGCTGGGAATGGTACCCATTTTGTTAAATATTTAAATGCAGTATTCTTCTTTTAAAAATTATAAATTTCTCTTATAAAATACGTATGAGAAAATAAAATCATTTTAGGCTACAACTGCCTACTAATGGCACACAATTTGCTAAATATTAAAATCTAGTATTTTAAAAGTTACAAATTTTTGAGATAAAATACATATCAGAAAATAAAACCAATTTAGCCCTACAATTGGCTTGGAATGGTTTCCATTTTGTTAGCCATTAAAATCTAGCATTTTTCTTTTAAAAATTACAAATTTCTCTAATATAAATATATATATAGGATAAAATCAATTTCGGTCTACAACTGGATTAGAGTGGTAACGATTTTGTTAAATATTAAAATCTAGTATTCTCCTTTTAAAAATTAAAACTTTCTCGAGTTAAAATACATATGAGAAAATAAAATCAATTTAGGCCTTCAACTGGCCTGGAATGGTGCCCATTTTGTTAAATATTGAAATCTATCATTTTCAAAATAACAAATTTCTCTGATAAAATACAAATGAGAAAATAAAATCAATCTAGGCCTACGACTGCCTTTGAATGGTACTTATTTTGTTAAATATTGAAATCTAGCATTGTTTTAAAAATTACAAAAATTTCTGAGATAAAATACATATAAGAAAATAAAATCAAGTTAGGCCTACAACTGGCTTGAAATGTTACCTATTTTGTTAAATATTAAAATCTAGTTTTCTTCTTTTGAAATTTGCAAATTTCTTTGAGATAAATACGTAAAGAAAATAAAATCAATTTAGGCCTAAAACTGGCTTGGAATGGCACAAATTTTGTTAAATATTATAATCTAGTTTTGTTTTAAAAGTTGCAAATTTTTGAGATTAAATACATATCATAAAATAAAACCAATTTTGGAATACAACTGGCTTGGAATGGTATCCATTTTGTTAACCATTAAAATCTAGCATTTTTCTTTAAAAAAATACAAATTTCTGTAATATAAAATACATAAAAGATAATAAAATCAATTTAGGCCTACAAAAAGTTTTGTTAGCCATTAAAATCTAGCATTTTCTTTTAAAAATTACTAATTTCTCTAAGATAATAAAATCAATTTAGGCCTAAAACTGGCTTAGAATGGTAAATTGTTAAACATTAAAATCTAGTACTCTCCTTTTTAAAATTACAAATTTCTCTGAGATAAAGTACAAATGAGAAAATAAAATTAATTTAAGCCTTCAACTGGCTTAGAATGGTGCCCATTTTGTTAATTATTGAAATCTAGTATTCTTTACAAAATAAATTTCTCTGATAAAATATATGAGATAATAAAATCAATTTAGGCCTACAACTGGCTTGGAATGGTACCCATTTTATTAAATATTAAAATATAGCATTCTTTTAAAAGTTACACGTTTCTCTGAGATAAAGTGCAAATGAGAAAATAAAATCAAGTTTGGCCTACAACTGGCTTGGAATGGTACCTATTTTGTTAAATATTATAATTATCATTCTTCTTTTAAAGATTGCAAATTTCTCTTAGATAAAATACATGAGAAAATAAAATGAAATTAGGCCTACAACTGGCTTGGAATGATACCCATTTTGTTAAATATTATAATCTAGTATTTCTTTAAAAATTACAAATTTTTCTCAGATAAATACATATAAGAATAAAATCAAGTTAGGCCTACAATTGACTTAGAATGGGACCCATTTTTTTTATTTAAATTTAAATTTAAACTTAAATTTTGTTAAATATTGAAATCCAGCAATGTTCTTTTAAAAATTACAAATTTCTCCTGAGAAAAATTACATATTAAAAAATAAAATAAATTTAGGCCTACAAATGACTTGGAATGGTACAAATTTTTTTAAATATTAAAATCTTGTTCTCTTTTAAAATTACAAATTTCTCAGATAAAATACACGATAAAATAGTCAATTTAGGCCTACAACTGGTTTGAAATTGTACCCATTTTGTTAAATATTGAAATCTAGCATTCTTTTATTAAAAGTTACAAATTTCTGTGAGATAAAATATATAAGAGAAAATAAAATAAAATTAAGGCCTACAACTAACTTGAATGGTACAGAGTTTGTTAAATATTAAATCTATTATTCTTCTTTAAATAATTACAAACTTCTCTGAGATAAAATACATTTGATAAAATAAAATCAAGTTAGCTCTGCAACTGGATTGGAATGATACCTATTTTGTTAAATATTAAAATCTAGTATTCTTTTTAAAATTACAAATTTCTCTGAGATATAAATACATGTAAAAAAAATAAAATCAAGTTAGACCTACAACTGGCTTGGAATGATGCCCATTTTATTAAATATTAAAATCAAGTATTTTCTTAAAAATTACTAATTTCTTTGAGATAAAATACATATAAGAAAATAAAAGCTATTTAGGCCTACAACTGGCCTGAAATGGTATCCATTTTGTTAACCATTAAAATTTAGCAATTTTCTATAAAAATTACAAATTTCTCTAAGATAAATACGTATAAGAAATAAAAACAGTTAGCCTACACCTGACTTCTGAAAAAACAATTGATTTTCGATATAAAATTCTTGTATTCTTATTTTAAAAATTGCCACAAATGATAAAAACATATGAGAAAGTAAAATCCATTTATGCCTACAACTGGCTTGGAATGGTAAATATTTTGTTAAATATTGAAATCTAGCATTCTTTTAAAAATTACAAATTTCTCCGAGATAAAATACATAAATCAATTTGGGCCTACAACTAGCTAGGAATGTTACCCATTTTGTTAGACATTGAAATTTAGCATTCTTCTTTTAAAAGTTACAAATATCTCAGATAAAATACATACGAAAAAATAAAATCAATTTATACCTACAACTGGCCTGGAATGGTACCCATTTTTTAAAATTTTGAAATCTAGCATTCTTTTTTTAAAAATTACAAATTTCTCCGAGATGAAATAAATATGAGAAAATAAAATGTTAATTTTACATTAACATTGTAATATTTAACAAAAATTTAGCATAAACCTGTCTAATCATCATACAGACAAAGAATATAATGCTAACGTAACAAATTTTTTACATCAACTTCGTAATATGTAACAAAAAATTCATCACAACATCGTCTAAATATCCAATCACGTGTTATCTAAAACTCCAATAGAAGGAGCGCAATAGTTGCCAAAAGCTGTTTTTTTATACTCCAGAAAATATTTTAAATTTTTTTTTAAGGGGCTCGAGCCAACGGTGGGACAGGAGAGTGGTGGGGACGAAGTCCTCCCGTCGTCCCCCGCTGAGGGGTTTGAGAGACCCCGACTCTTCCATCTTTTTACTCCTGGGTATTCTTTAGTTTAAAAATATTTTTTGGCAACTATGACTCTATTGCCTTGAAATAATCGAAAAAAAAAATTTATTACATCGTTCGTTCGATATATATGTTAACATCCTTTTAAAGGACACGTTCCTTTATATATAGATATATATATGCTATATATATATATATATATATATATATAATATATATATAGTTATATATATATAGATATATATATAGTATATATATATATATATAATTATCGAGGGGCTTTAAAAATTTGAACTACATACATATGTAAGTTATTAATGAAATTATTTAAAGTAAATACACGTTAAAAATTACTATCATTTAACTAATAATACAAAGATAATGAAACACATGCTACTCATACAAGTTTCACATAAACACTGAAATTTTTTAGTGAACATTCGGTAAAGACAGTAAAATTCCCTCCGCAGCGTAAAGCAAGACTCAAAAGATTTACTATATTTTCGATGGAATTATAATTTCAAAATACTATTTCATAATTTTTAAACTATTTACTATTTATTTATTTAAGAAAAAATTAAAAATTTACTTTAGATCAAAAGCTCAATAGGAGAACTTTGTCCATGATATATATATATACATATATATATATATATATGATATAAAGATATATATATATATATAGTATATATATATATATATTAGCAGAGTAATATATATATATATATATATATGTATATAGAAAGATATATAGTATATATTTATTATATATATATATATATATATATATATATATAAGTACATATTTCTATTTATCTATTTATATATAAGTATTTACTAATATAATTAAATGAAAATACCATAATTTTAGTGTAAACGATAATTAAATTTAAGAAATATATAAAAAGTTCTTTCTAGAAATAGAATGAAAATGTTGTCAAAATTAAACGTTACAAATCATTTAAAAGTTTTGTTTACGATTTCACAACGTCATAAAAACAAGAATAAAACACAAGAAGTGTTAAGAAATAATAAAAATCAACATTGATGAAGCAAAATTTCCAATTTACGATAAATTTCCTCTCAAGTTTAGAGAATATTTGACAAATCCAATGTGAAAGTGAAGAACTTTTTGTAAGGATTCTTGCCAAATCTAAAACTCCTTAGTTTCATGTAGCTATCTTACTAATAATAGAGACCCGATCTATAGCCACTTGGTAAATAATACAAGACAACGAATATTATCGGTCATTTGAGTAGGGCTTAATCTATCGTGATTTATTTATGAAAAACATTTAAATATTAATTATATTACAATACAAAATATTTTATTACAAAATTGATACTTTAGAAGATATATTTTTGTCAACGTATCAATACTTATTTATAATAGTTGGTGGTCTATATGTGTAATGTCGTGGAAGAGGTGGAAACCGAAAGAGGAAAAATGACAAAAAGTAGTTTAAAGAAAAACGAAAATTAAGGTGGAAAAAGTTTTTAGTATCTCTTTAAAGTGTACAAATTGTCACTTGAATCTCCAAATCCATCAGCCAGAAAATTCTGTTGAAAAGTTTTAAATTACCAATTCTATTTCACTATGACATACCGATCAATTCCTGGCTTGGGACAGCCTTCCGAATGTCTATTTTGTGGAAAAGAACTAATTCAAGCTGGACATTGGCAGCTGTGGCATTGGAAACTAACATTTAAATGTTGTTATATATCCTGGTCCTACTGAGGTGCAGATAAGTTTTTTTCATATATACTTTTTATTTTTCTGAACAATAATGTTACCCAATAAAATGCTTCAAAATAAAGATTATATAATAATAATTTATTTTATTATGTTACGTTTGGCAGCGCCCGAGGAAGAGCGACATCTCGGGATATTTTCTTAAGTGCAAAAATCTTGCAAATGGTACAAATTTTGTTAAATATTAAAATCTAGTATTCTCCTTTTAAAATTACAAATTTCTCATAAAATACACGATAAAATAAAATCAAATTAGGCCTACAACTGGTTTGAGATTGTACCCATTTTGTTAAATATTAAAATCTAGCATTCTTTTATTAAAAGTTACAAATTTCTCAGAGATAAAATATATAAGAGAAAATAAAATCAATTTAGGCCTACATTTGACTTGGAATGGTACAGAGTTTGTTAAATATTAAATCTAGCATTCTTCTCTCAAAAATTACAAATTTCTCTGAGATATAATACATTTGATAAAATAAAATCAAGTTAGCTCTGCAACTGGATTGGAATGGTACCCATTTTGTTTTAGCAATTTTCTTATAAAAATTGCAAATTTCTCGAAGATAAATACTCTTCTTTTAAAAATTACAAATTTCTCCGAGATAAAATACATAAATCAATTTGGGCCTACAACTAGCTAGGAATGTTAACCATTTTGTTTGATATTGAAATCTTGCATTCTTCTTTTAAAAGTTACAAATATCTCTAAGATAAAATACATACGAGAAAATAAATTCAATTTATTCCCGCAACCGGCCTGGAATGGTACCAATTTTTTAAAATTTTGAAATCTAGCATTCTTTTTTTAAAAATTACAAATTTCTCTGAGATGAAATAAATATGAGAAAATAAAATCAAGCTAGGCCTATAAATGGCTGAGAATGGTACCCATTTTTTTAAATATTAAAATGCAGTATTCTTTTAAAAATTATAAATTTCTCTGAGATAAAATACGTTTAAGAAAATAACATCAATCTAGGCCTGCAACTGGCTTTAAATGTTACCCATTGTCAATATTGAAGTCTAACATTCTTTTTTTGAAAATTACAAATTTCTCAGATAAAATACATACGAGAAAATAAAATAGTTTTAGGCTAGAACTGGCTCGGACAGGCACACATTTTGTTAAATATTAAAATCTAGTATTTTAAAAGTTGCAAATTTTTGAGATAAAATACATATCAGAAAATAAAACCAATTTAGGCCTACAGCTGGCTTGGAATGGTTTCCATTTTGGTAACCATTAAAATCTAGCATATAAATACATATAGGATAATAAAATCAATTTAGGCCTACAACTGGATTAGAGTGGTAACGATTTTGTTAAATATTAAAATCTAGTACTCTCCTTTTAAAAATTACAAATTTCTCTGAGATAAAATACATATGAGAAAATAAAATCAATTTAGGCCTTCAACTGGCTTGGAATGGTGTCCATTTTGTTAAATATTGAAATCTAGCATTTTCAAAATAAATTTCTCTGATAAAATACAAATGAGAAAATAAAACCAACTTATTCTTACAACTGGCTTTGAATGGTACTTATTTTGTTAAATATTGAAATCTAGCATTGTTTTAAAAATTACAAATTTCTGAGATAAAATACATATTAGAGAATAAAATCAAGTTAGGCCTTCAACTTGTTTGGAATGTTACCTATTTTGTTAAATATTAAAATTAGTTTTCTTTTAAAATTTGCAAATTTCTCTGAGATAAATACTTAAAGAAATAAAATCAATATAGGCCTAAAACTCGCATGGAATGGCAGAAATTTTGATAAATTTTAAAGTCTAGTTTTATTTTAAAAGTTATAAATTTTTGAGATCAAAAACATATCAGAAAACAAAACCAATTTAGGCCTACAACTGGCTTGGAACGGTATCCATTTTGTTGAATATTAAAATCTAGTATTCTTGTAAAAATTTCAAATTTATAGTATATAAAAAATTCATATGAGAAATTAAATCATTTTAGAAAATAAAACCAATATAGGCCCACAACAAGCTTAGAATGCTTTTCATTTTGTTAGCCATTAAAATCTAGCATTTTTTTTTAAAATTACAAATTTCTCTAAGATAATAAAATCAATTTAGGCCTAAAACTGGCTTAGAATGGTAACGATTTTTTAAAATATTAAAATCTAGTACTCCTCTTAAAAATCACAAATTTCTCTGAGATAAAATACAAATAAGAAAATAAAATCAAGTTAGGCCTACAACTGGCTTCGAATGGTAACCAATTTTTTAAATATTAAAATCTAGTATTCTTCTTTTAAAATTTGCAAATTTCTCTGAGAAAATACGTAAAGAAAATAAAATCAATTTAGACATAGAACTGGCTTAGTATGGCACAAATTTGGTTAAATATTAAAGTATTTTAAAAGTTACAATTTTTTTAGATAAAATGCATATCAGATAATAAAACCAATTTAGGCCTACAACTGGCTTGGAATGGTAACGATTTTGTTAAATATTAAAATCTAGTACTCTCCTTTTAGAAATTACAAATTTCTCTGAGATAAAATAATATGAGAAAATAAAATCAATTTAGGCCTTCAACTGGCTTTCAGTGGTGCCCATTTTGTTAATTATTGAAATCTTGCATTCTTTTCGAAATAACAAATTTCTCTGATAAAATATATATGAGTTAATAAAATCAATTTAGGGCTACGACTGGCTTGGAATGGTACCCATTTTATTAAATATTGAAATCTAGCATTCTTTTAAAAGTTTCAAATTTCTCTGAGATAAAGTGCGTATGAGAAAATAAAATTAAGTTTGGCCTACAACTGGCTTGGAATGGAACCCATTTTGTTAAATATTATAATCTATCATTCTTCTTTTAATAATTACAAATATCTCTGATTTAAATACATATAAGAATAAAATCAAGTTAGGCCTACAACTGACTTAGAATGGGACTAATTTTTTTTTTAAATTTAAATTTAAACTTAAAATTTTGTTAAATATTGAAATCTAGCAATCTTCTTTTAAAAATAAGAAATTTCTCTGAGATAAATTACATATGAGGAAATAAAATCAATTTAGTCCTACAAATGACTTGGAATTTTACAAATTTTGTTAAATATTAAAATCTAGTATTCTCCTTTTAAAATTACAAATTTCTCAGATAAAATACACGAGAAAATAAAATCAATTTAGGCCCACAACTGGTTTGAAATTGAACCCATTTTGTTAAATATTGAAATCTAGCATTCTTTTATTAAAAGTTACAAATTTCTCAGAGATAAAATATATAAGAGAAAATAAAATCAATTTAGGCCTACAACTGACTTAGAATTACAGAGTATATAAGAGGGAAAGAAAAAAGTAAAGATCAATTTAGGCCTTACAACCTGACTATGAGAATGGTCTACAGGGTTGTTAAAAGTTATTTAATTCTAGATTCTTTCGTTTAAGAAATTTACCAAACTTCTCTGTTGCATAATAAATACATTTGAGATAAAATAAAATTTAGTTAGTTCTGCAACTGGCTTGGAATGGTACCCATTTTGTTAAATATTAAAATCTTAAGTTTTCTTCTTTTAATACATCAATCTGCCAAATTCTCTTGAGAGTAAAATAGCGTAAGAAAATTAAAATTAAATTTATAGGCCTTTAAAACTGGCGGAGAAGCACAAATTTTTTTTGCTCTAACATTGCAGCAATAGGATTATTTTGAAAGTAAATACAAATTTTGAGAATAAAATTCCATCTTCAGAAAAATAAAATGAAGTTAGGCCTACAACTGGCTTGTAATGGTATCCATTTTGTTAACCTTTAAAATCTAGCATTTATCTTTAAAAAGTTACAAATTTCTCTAAGATAAATACTTAAAAGATAATAAAATCAATTTAGGCCTACAACTGGCACTTTCACAACGCCAATGAGAGAGGAACGATTTTGTTTAAACATTTAAAAAATTCTTATCTAAAACTTTTAAAAATTATCAAAACTTCTCTTGAGATAAAAACATAAGTAAAATAAAATCAATTTAACCCTACAACTGGCTGGGAATGGTATCCATTTTGTTGAATATTAAAATCTAGTATTTTAAAAATTTCAAATATTTATTAGATAAAATAAAGCTTTATGAGAAATTAAATCAATTTAGGCCTGGAACCGGCTTGGAATGGTAACCATTTTGTTAAATATTGATTAAAATCTAGCATTTATCTAGCCATCTTTCAAAGATTACAAATTTCTCTTGAGGTAAAATAGATATCAGAAAATAAAATCAATTTAGGCCTACAACTGACTTGAAACCTAGCATTCTCCTTTTAAAAGTTACAAATTTCTCTGAGATAAATACATATAAGAAAATAAAATAGTGAGGCCTACAAATTGCTTGGAATGGCCCTATTTTTTTTAAATTTAAAATTAAACTTAAATTTTGTTAAATATTAAAATCTAGCAATCTTCTTTTAAAAATTACAAATTTCTCTGAGATAAATTACATATGAGAAAATAAAATCAAGTTAGGCTTACAAATGGCTTGGAATAGTACCCATTATGTTAACGATTAAAATCAAGGAAATTTTTAATTTTTAAAAGAAAAATGCTAGAGATAAATACATTTAAAAAAAAAATCACAATTACAGATTTCTCCGAGATAAAATATATACGACAAAATAAAATCAATTTATGCACCTACAACACGCCAACACGACGCAATTCCAGCTACAACTGGTTCTTGAATGGTATCCATTTTGTTAACCATTAAAATAAAGCACATTTTTCTTTTAAAAATTACAAATTTCTTTAAGATAAATTCATATTAGTTAATAAAATAAATTCTGTCCTACAACTCGGCTTTGACGAAATAGAAGGTCAACGAATTTTGTTAAATGATTAAATCTGATACTCCTTTTTATATAAAATTACCCAATTTCTCAGAAATAAATACATGTGAAAAAATAAAAATTCCAATTTTAAAAAATGCACGATTTTTAAATGGCATGATCTATTGAATCTAGCAATTCTTTTTTAAAAGTTACAAAATTTATGGATACGTAACATATAAGAAAATAAAAAATGAATTTAGTCCTAACAAAAGGCTTGGAATGTGTATCTAGTTTGGTCAATAAACCATAAAATCTGGAGCATTGTTCCTTTTTAAAACTACAATTTCTGGAGATAAATGCATTATTTAAAATGATAGAATTCAATTTAGGCTAAACTTGCTCATCTAAATCCAAGGTACCGGGATTTGTTAACCTCATTAAAATCTAGATATTCTCCTTTTACCAAAACTTACAAATTAGTCTGAGATAAAATACATTCCTTTTGAGGAAATAAAAATCAATTTAGGGCGTCAACATGGCCTTCGGAAGATGTACCCCTTTTTATGATTAAATATATGAAATCTAGCAATTTTTAAAAAGTTACAAACTTTCTCTGAAGAAAATAAGAAAACATAACGAGAAGAATAAAATCAAGGTTTATCCCTGCAACCGACATGGAATTAGGGCAACCCATTATTCTTAATGATATTCATGAATTTCTAGATATTCTGCTTAAATAAAAATTATAATATTTCTCATAAATAATAATAAATATTAAGACAAAAATAAAAATTCATTTGGCATGGAAACAAATTTGTTAATATAATAATAATCTAGCATTTCGTCCTTTTTTAAAAATTAAAAAATTTTCTCTGAGATAAATTACATATGAGAAAAATAAGAATCAAATATAAAAGAACAAATGACTTGGAATGAGTTCTTTTGCTTTAAATATTAAATTAGTAACTCCTTTTTGTTAAGATTTACAAATTTTAGCGTAATAATTTACTAATGGGAAAAATAAATCAATTATAGGCCGTGCAGCTGCCTGGGAAATCAGTAACCCATTTTCTTGTTAAATTATTGAAATCTTTAAACATTTTCTTTAATTAAAAGTTATTAAATTTACTGAAAATAAAAGTATATTATAAAATAAAATCAATAGTTTAAAGTTTTAACTCACTTGGAATGGTAGAGATTTTGTTAAATAATGAAATATAGCATTCTTCTTTTAAAAATTACAAACTTCTCTGAGATAAAATACATTGGATAAAATAAAGGGATTAAAATTAACAAAGACTTTTGGAAAAATGGTACCCATTTTGATAAATTAAAATTTAGCACTTTTAAAATTATCAAATTTCTGAGATAAAATTATGAAAATTTAAATCTAGTTAGGTCTACAACTGGCTTGGAATGGTACCTATTTTACTAAATATTAAAATCTAGTATTCGTTCAAACATTACAAATTTCTTCGAGATTAAATACATATGAGAAAATTGGAATTGGAAAATTGGAATTGTACCCATTTTGTTAAATTTTAAAATCTAGCATTATTCTTTTAAAAGTTACAAATTTCTTTGAGATAAAATATATATGAGAATATAAATTCAAGTTTGGCCTGCAATTGGCTTGGAAGGGTACCCATTTTGTTAAATATTTTAATCTAGTTTTCTTTTAAAAATTACAAATTTCTCTGAAATAAACACATATAAGAAAATATAATCAATTTAGGGTTTACACCTGGCTTGGAATGGTACCTATTTTTTTTAATAAAATCTAGTATTCTTTTAAAAATTTCAAATTTTTAGGAGATAAATACATATGAGAAATTAAATCAATTTAGGCCTGGGACTGGCTTTAAATGGTAACCATTTTCTTAAATATTGAAATCTAGCCATCTTTTAAAAATTACAAATTTCTCTGAGGTAAAATACATATGAGATAATAAAATCAATTTAGACCTACAACTGGTTTGAAATGGTACCCATTTTGTTAAATATTGAGACCTAGCATTCTTCTTTTAAAAGTTATAAATTTCTCTGAGATAAATACATCATATATGAAAATAAAATCAAGTTAGCCCTACAACTGGCTCAACTGGCTTGGAATGGTACCCATTTTTTTTTTAAATTTAAATTTAAACTTAAATTTTGTTAAATATTGAAATCAGCAATCTTCTTTTAAAATTTACTAATTTCTCTGAGATAAAATACATATGAGAAAATAAAATCAAGTTTGGCCTACAACTTGCTTGGAATGGTACCCTTTTTGTTAAATATAATCTGATATTCTTCTTTTAAAAATTAAAATTTCTTTGAGATAAATACATGTAAAAAAATAAAATCAATTTTGTTCTACTACTATCTTAGAATGGTTTCTATTTTTTTAAAATTTTCCTTTAAAAAATTACAAATTTCTTTGGGATAAATACACATAAGAATATAATATCAAGTTACGCCTACAATTGCCTTGGAATGGTACTATATATTCTGTAAAATATTAAACTAGTTTGCTTTTAAAAATTACACATTTTTTTGGGAGTAAAATACATTTGAGAAAATAAAACCAATTTAGGCCTGCAACTGGCTTGAAATGGTACCCATTTTGTTAAATATTGAAATCTAGCATTCTTCTTTTAAAAATTACAAATTTCTCTGAGTTTTAAAATACATATGAGAAAATAAAATCAAGCTACGAATTTGCTTGGAATGGTACCCATTTTTATTTTTTTTTTGGTTAAATATTAAAGTCTAGTATTCTTCTTTTAAAAATTACTAATTTCTCTGAGATAAAAACATATAGGAAAATAAAATCAAAGTAGGAGTACAACTGGCATGGAATGGTACCCATTTTGTTAAATATTATAATCTAGTATTCTTGTAAAACTTACAAATTTTTGTAAGATAAATACATTAAGAAAATAAAATCGTCGATACAAGTTCACGAGTGTCTGCCAGAAATGGGAAAATATATATATATATTTATATATATATTATATATATAATATATATATATATATATATGGTAGTCCTATATTATCTTATAGGGATAACTATATAGGCTATTATATACCATTATTTACGAGTTATATAATATTTGTAAATTAGTTCTGAATCAAGTCTTTTATAAATTTTATGCTAATAAATTATCTTCAGAGTTAAATATAATTTATAGAGAAATATAATATATTATTTCAATATTATTAGACCTAAAACTGTAGTATATATATATAATATATATATATATATATACTTATATATATTCTATAGTACTACGTAGTTAGAACAACTTTTTCAGTTCAAAAATTCTCAGGTATGATCAGTATAATGCAATGTAATGTGGTTTTCTTGGTACTTAAGGAAAAAGTTAATAATTTCTATTTCTTTTAAAATAGAAAATCTGACATTAAAACTTTAAGAATAAAATTAAAAATTAAAATAATAAATAATAATATATAAATAAATAAATAAATGATAAAATAAAATAATAAAAATTATATCATTTATAATACAAAGGCTGCGATAATAACAATTTTATTTAATGATTATTCAAAATGAAATTTTATTACTTTCGTCTCAATGAAGTTATTTAGGATATAAGGTAAAGCAAGTATTTCCTTAAAAAATAAAATTTCTCTGAGCCAAATAAGAAATATATACAGACGAGCTCATAAGAAAATAATAATATCTCGCAATATTCCGGCCATACGAAAACGATAAATTGCGGATAATAAAAGCAAGCCAACGCTATTTGGCATAGAATCAACAATATTTGTTCTTAAAAGTAACTGAAATCGTGATACCATTCGTCTTTGGAAAATTATTTCCAAGCAATCTCCATCTCATCGGAGGTAAATTATCACCAATTTTTACTCTTATCTCCTCTTCAGAGAGTATAAGTGACAAAATATATTACGTTGCTCTTTTCATTCTTTCATCTTCTCTTGCTACAGGACTGTCTGTTAAATTTAAGGAGAGCCTTTTTAAACTTAATAATAAAATGTAATTCTTACAATATGTAGTATTTAATGTCAATTGTTTTTTAAATTTATCGCTTTTGCAAGATGTCAATGAAAGCTGTGATCTGTTTATTTTAGATTCTTTAATATTAGTAAAATATAGTTTATTTTAATGTTTTAATTTTTGCGAATTTTATGTCGATCTTGTTTAATAGAACGTATTGACTCCTCCAAGTTTTTAAAATGTCGGTTCTCTTTCTCTCCTTCATGTAGGATAATAAGAAGCTTAGACAAATCCAACGTATCAAATAATTAATCATAAATATTATACATTGTTCACAAGCAAATGGAGACCATGATGGTAAGAGACTTCTCTAAATATACTCTTTGTCGGGAAATGTGTATCTGGTGATAAAATTGTTTCTTGGGTTTGAACACCCCTGTGGGTAAGTTAAAATCCCTCTCTGGCAATATATACTATAGAATATACGATGATAAATTAATAATATCTCTGAGACTTATTAGGTCAATAATATGAGAAGACATAATTTTTTAAATTTTCATTATCTCATATTTGCTTATCGTAGGACTTGTACCTGCTACAAAGTCAAATTGGTGCTAATGGGGTGGAAACAAATGCATTAGTCCTTTGCGTTTCATTTCTTTTGATATACTCATTAAGAAGTCTTCATTTGTTTTGGGTGTTTCGATTAATGATTTTACTTGTTATTATTAGTAAAACCAAAATTTAAATACTTTAGCAAAAGCAAATATAAAAATATTGAATATCTATAAGTATTTTATTCAATTCTGTGTAAACATATTATTTATCTTGTTCTAAAAATAATAAATATTACACCAAACTAAAAACAATATGTAGTGCTCTCCTAGTGACTCAAATAATAGCATACATCGATGAAAAACAAATAAAATGAGTCAACCAAATTCTAAATGTATAACGCTTGCAACTGGGCTAGGAATTGGTATCATTTTTGTACATAACTTATATTAATAGCTTTTTGAGGATATACATAGCTTATTTCTCACTGTGTTTTTTGACTTCTTATTTAGATAATAAAAGTATTAACTATATTTAACTTTGACTGTTTACTCGATAACGTGTTACTTAACTCTGGTTAAACTCAGAGAAGAATATGACTTTGAGGGTACACATATAAGATGATAACCCTTAAATTGCTGATTTTCTGAATAGATATATCTGAGCTAAGCGGGCTTGGTTTCTACATATGTTAGATTTAGTCTCTATCCCATATTTTATATAGAGCTCATATGTTTACACACTATGAGTCTAAATACAAATCACTATTAGCTTATTTCAATAATATCAAAGGTATCATTATACGCACTTTTTCATTAGGTCCTGTTAGCAGTTCAATGGAATTCTAAAAGATTAAAATTTTACAAGCCATAATCGCAGATTAATATTAAAATTTTCTCATATAAATTTAATCAATAACCTACTCAATCACCAAAAATTTTAAAATAAGCAAATGAGTTGAAGACAAAAGAAGAATATTATAAATCGTTCGTCCCTGTCTCCTTTTCTTCATTTCAATATAATATAAGTTCAAAAATATAAAGTGATAATAGGAGAACTTAATTCCCAAATAAATATTATCTTTAATATAAATTGATATTTGTAAATATAATAACTAGAATAAAAAGCGCAGAAAAAGTCTGATATTTACAGCTTGTATTTGTATAAAATTTAAAGCCAATAAGTATAGATACTTTTTAAGTAGTAAACGTTTGTCTTTTTTATGTGATTATTGTCATTGGAAAGATAAAAAACACTACCTAGTATAATCAAAGGAAAACTGCAGAATACCAAATCAATAACTAGATGTGAGCTGTCCCTAATGATGCCTAAACATAAACCAGATTTGCGCTGCTCTTGTTAAAATAGAGAGGTTACCCATATCCGGATTTAAGTTTTTCCTATTTTTAACTAGATTTATTTCCAACCAGGTTTTCCAAGCTCTCACTCCACTCACTATTTACTCTTTCTTTTTTATTTTTAATATTATAATTTATCTTATCTTCTTCAAGTATTGTATTTATGAAACAATGGTTCAATTATTAATAATAGTTTTAACTTCTCAATAAATCATTTGTGGTGACAAGTATTCTAAAATTCCCCCTACCTGTATGACTCTTTGATCTTTGATAAGACCTTTACATTTCAAGTCGATGCCTCAGACTTCAATCGAATTCTTAAAATCAATCTCAAAAGAACTGATCTGTCTTTTAGTATTTCTCTCCTCATTATTATTTTATCGCAAATCCTGTCCTACAAAACGACGTTAAATTAACATAGTACTAAATTTATTAATTCAGTACATAAAATTGCATACATAAATATTCATATAAAAAGCGCAACAATATTATCAATGGAAGATAACATACAAGGAAACTCGACTTTTATTACCTAATTTATCATTAAATATATTGTTTTAAAACTGAGTTTAAATATTATAAACTAAATTTAACGTTAACAAAATTTAATTATTTGAGTTTTAAATAAACATAATATAACGTTAATTATAAGTTTAAATTGAAGGTTTAAATTTAAACTTAAAATACATAATTAAGTCTTAACTGAATTTAGAATGACATACAATTATATTAATTGGTTTTAAACTTAGTTATAAATAAATCTAAATTACGTTAACTAAGTTATTAAAACTGTTATGAATTTATAATTAAATTTAAGGTTTAAATTAAGATTTTAAACTATTTTTTAATAAATAAAACTAAATTTAAATTAATTATGTTTTAAACTATGTTTGCAAAATAATCACTCGTTAATTAAATTTTAAAAACGTTTATAAATTAAAATCTAAATTATGTCTAAATAAACTAAAAAATTGTATTAAAATAAGTTCATAAAAATATAAGAGAATCTATTTAATAATTAACATTTATATATACAACATAATAAAATAAAAAATAATTTAACAGCAATTTACAATTAAGTTAAAGTTGAGTGATCGTGCTGTGTCCCGTTTAGATTTCCACTTTTTGACTATTGTTGGCATGTTGAAACTCAGGTTAAACGGCATAATATGATTTCAAATGGGGTAGTTATATTAAACTGCTGTGACTCTAACTCAGAAGGAGACTACTTCCCTTACGCGTACCCTATAATCCATAAACCTTCTCTGAAGGTAATTTCCTGCATAGATTACTCATCAAAGGCAGTATTTTTGTATCCGATTGAGTGCCACGCTCATGCCAAGCCGCGCTCAGGCATCATTTGCCTGCATCATAAAGAACAAGCAAAAATCTATTCTACTCTTAGAAGCAAATCTATATTTTTTGTATTGGAAGTCAAGTGAACTGAGACTACTAACTATACTACCTACTACTACTACTATTTCCAAGTTCTTTTACTGTTACTACAGCTTTGTTTCTCAGGCTTGCATCTACATAAATAATACATCAATAAAACGATTTTTAATACAGTTGTTTTAATAATTATTTCGGTTGTTAATCATGACTTTAATACTTTTGTATTCAGATTAATAATATTTAATAGTATACATCTAAAATTTAATTAAGCTTTAATGCCTATCATTCTTAAAAGGACCATAAAATAATAGCGAGTACTCACTTGCTACTCAATTGTAGGCATCCCTTGAACCTATACCTTTCTTTTTGGTCTTTGTCATCTCAAATGTCATCCTAGTTCTATCTTCAACAATTTTTCTCAAATTGAGCTTGATGAAGCTGCCTGTTAGGTACTTTAGTCATATAACTCCAGATGTCATCTGCCCACCTTCTCATCATTGTAAGATCCAAAGTTAAATCTTTAACTAAGATTTCTCTTTCTCTCGCTCTCTCTCTCTCTCTCTTCTCTTCTTCTTCAAAAGTTAGCACAAGTAGAGTTGCAGATATTGATACAAGATCGGTGATGTTATATTTATTCTAAAAGGTATATTATATATATATATTATATATTATATATATTTCATATATTTATACATATATATTTCTATCTTTCTTAATGGTAAAGTTATACATACTGTTCTAAATAAATAGGTATCCTCAGTCTATTGAATTAGGTGTTGGGAATTTGTAGAAGAATATAAAAGGACGACTCATCCCATATATATGTTCTGAGCAAAAAAAAAAAAGGCATCTTCTTCCATCTAAATATTCCTTCCTCATCAGATATATCGTGAAGTTCCTATTGAAGTATCAGAGTTGAAAGTTAGCAACAAAAGTAAGTTACTTTTCTTAGGTAAGCACAGGAGGAATTTCATTTAATAGTTTTTTATCTTATTAAAGTGATTACACTTATTTGTTTTAGGAAATTTGATATTATATGTTCCAGAAAGCTGCGCTGAATCCAAAATATTCACCAATTTTTGTCTACTATATAGATCTCAAGTTTTACAGTTATACTTTATCGATTAAACATATAAAAAAAAACTTACCTATTTATATACTTTTTATTAACAATAGTTTATCTCTGTCCTATGAGAACAGACGGTCAATAGACGGAATTTTGGTGTATTTAAAACAGAGAGTTTGTATTTTAAGAAAGAACATAATGTGTATCTCTTTCTCACATTTATAAAATACTCTTTACAAAGATTTCATATTTATGTAGAATATTTTCTTTCAGTTTATTTTTTCATAAATTCGCGTATTTTTAAGAAACTCACTCAATTGTTTATTTTAAATTCAAAAAGGAAAATTTAATTCCAATAATCGTTTTTTATTCATATCTTTCGTTCCCACGTAAGACCAGTTGAGAATATTTAATTTGCAGCGAAGATACACATTTTTTAATTTAGGTTAATACTAATTAATCCCTTGGCCTCATCATTGGCCGCTGCTTCAAGAGAAAAAGTTAATATTATGTATTTTTTTTTTTTTTTTTGCAATTTTTTAATTGTATTTTGTGGTAGAAAAACAAGACTTGGGGCAGTTATATATATATATATAAATATATATATATATTATATAATTATAATATATTAATATACTTATATATATATTATAATATATATATTATTAATATTATATAATTATATATATATTATTATATTATATATGAATTATATATATATATATATATTAATTTAATATATTAATTAATAGTATTATATTAATAATTATTATATATTAATAGATTATATAATATATATTATTATATTATATATAATAGTATATTATATTAATAATATATATATTTAATATATATATATATTAATAAAATATTATATATGATATTTATTAGATATAATCTATTTCTCTATCAAACGCGCAGGTGCAATAAATGATAAAATTAAGCAAACATTGATACAAGGAATGTCAATTATTGCGAGAGAAATTTAATGAATGCAACAAAATATTTGTGGCTCTCCTAGTTAGCTAAATTTTTTTTTTTTGTATATAGATTATTACATTTTCCTTAAAGATTCTCCTATTACTCTTTTCTTTAGGAATCAAAATTTTGATAAAACTGATATGAGGAGGAGTAGGGAGGAGAATTTTTCAGGGGAGAGCAGTAATACCATACTAGACACCAATATGCACAGTATAATGAAAAAAAAGAATGGATTTTATTCTTTTTTTTTTTTGGGTGTTTTGAGTATTGATTTTATGAGGATTGAGCAGAAATTTTGTTATTAATAAACGATAATTTTTGGTTCCTTTCACTAAGTCTACATTTTTGTGTTGATGGTTTTGATTGGAGAACTTTGAAGGGCGTAAGAGAGAACTGAGAGTTGGGAATCCTTTTCAAGTACATCAAGTTTGTCCAGTACGAATTGAGGTCTGATGGAGAGTGTGGTCAATAATAGCTCGAATGTTTTGATTTTGGACGCTAGTTAACAAGAAAATAAATAAAATATATAAAGTAAATAAGATTAAGATAAGGTAAAATTTGAAGTATTAGTTTGCGGTTCCGATGTTTGTCAAGCGTGTTTATAACCAACCAAGAAGTATTTATCTCGCAATGTTTTGAAAATTATTGATACACTTTTTATAAACCATAAATGTATTCATGTGAAAGTCACACAGACCACCTTGGTGTGTAATATAAAACTTATATGTGTTCAATATATTAAACAGGATCAGAGATAATGTTGTCTACTCACTAAAGCAAAGTTGACTATTAACAAAAACACACTATAAGAATAAACAAAATAATAGAGCTTCACAGAAACGAATCGAAATCATATACCAAATTCTGAAGACAAATCTTAATCGTACTATATATATATATTATATAGTATATAGATATATATATATATATATAAAGTAAACAATATAAAAATTAAACTTTTCAGAAAATAAAAAAATGTAAATAAAATAGAGAATATTCTTTATATATATATTATAGTAGTATATATATATTACGTATATATCTATATATTACGTGCTGAAAAGGTATAGCGGCTCAAGTTATATATACTGACTCAATTACACTATATATCATAATCATAATATGATATATATATATTATATATATATATGAGGCTCGGTGTAACTGACCGAGTTTCTTCGAACGTTAAAGGTCTTACTTACCATGCTGAAAAATCGATAACTCTTCAGAAGAGATATGACCTTCGGCTGAAGCCAAACTTGTGCCAGATAAAACTACTGGCAATACTACCTTCACTAAGTCAAATATCTGAGTAATTCTAGATAATTGGCTTCCCATACTTTTCCTCATAACTCCCAGAATCTTTGATGAAAGAACTTTGCAATTTCCTTCTCTAGTTACTTTGGTTTTAAAAAGTTTACTGCAGAGAAATAATTTTTAGAAATAATAAAGAAGTACAGACTATTTAAACTCATCATAATGTAATTTTGCCATCGATTGTTACAGTATATTATAGATTAAAATATATTTTTTTGGTAGTACCAGGAAATACTAAAGGGGTAAAAACCAATATAAATTAACTAAGTATTATTAAATAAATTATCGATTGGGAACTATAGCATTACTACTAATTATTCCAATCTAATCGTTATCTGATTACTTACTATTACTTGCGTACTCCATTACTAGCATGTCTTGACTTTATAATTTTTACTCCTGTTTACCATCTGACTGATTGTACACCATAATGAAGATGCAAGTTGCGTTGAACCCACTATAGCGCGATTTTAACAACAACGCTTGGTGTTATATTATTCTCAATTAATATCATTTCCCCCCGATAGGAATATTTTCATTGACCTTTAAATATTAAAAACTTTTTTGTTTGTTGAAAGTTTTTCAAAATTAAGATTTCAAATACCTATTGAATATAGGACATTAAAAATATCAACCCGCGCTCCTATTTTGAATGAGTTAAAGGTTTCAAGTATTTCTTAGTAAGTTTTAAATATTTTCGTCTCTCTAATTTAGAAGATTATCATTCAGTATTATATACTCAAAGGTTGTAAACTCTCGCTATAAAGCTACATTTCGCGGTAATCATTAGCGGAGGTCTTCCAGAACCTATAATTTAAATGTTCCCTAGAGTTCTAATACCGACCTTTATAAAACCTATTATAACCTTTATTCATATTAGCTATTATAGCAACTATTGCACTATATACCTAGTGTTATATGTATAGGTTATTTTAGGCTTATATATTTATATACTCGTATATATATAACTATCATTATATATTATATATATATATTAATATTTTTTAACTATTTATGATTATATATACAGTGCCTATTTCTCAACGATATAATGCAGTATTAGTATATATTATATGCATATAGTATTTACTCAGTATATATAGCTATAATTGAATTCTTATGAGAGTATATACTATTTAGTATTTAATGTGTAATTTATATTCAATTAAAACATAATAATAACTTGAAATTATATATATTAATACCTATTTCTCTCATACTTTTATTATTGTGATAGCTTAGTTATATAGAACTTATTCTTATAGATAGTACTACAATATTATATCCATATATCTTTTATCTATATATATTAATACTTATACTAGTTTATACGAGATACTTATTATATATATACATGGTTTAACCAGATCGAATTATATATATATAATTTTAGAACTAATTTAATTAATAATTATATGTTATAAATGAGTTAATTATATATATGATAATAAGATGTAGTATAATACTCAAAGTTAAAAGGGGCTATATACCTTATATTATCTCATATAATGAACTGATATACAGTACTATATATATTATATATATAGCGGATTATATATTCCACATATTATATACTTTATTTTTTTATATAAATTCTCACAACTACCAGATACATTTTTCAAAATGAGTCGACATTTAGTAAAGAAGAAAGAATAAGAAATTATTTTATAGATAGAATTGGTATTAGGTTACATAAGTATAAATTTGTAATCTCATATATGTGATAATATATAATATAATATATATATTAATTATAAGCTACGTAAGTTTTGAAACAGAATGCCTTTTGGTACATACATATGCATCATTAGAGATTAAAGTAGAGTCATCTATTATATAGGACTTGCCTTGCCTTTATCTTTTGATTTCTTTTTTATATCATATACTCTAAGTATATATATTATATATATATATAATATATATTATATATAAAATTAAATTATATATATATATCTATTGACATTTTTATGATCTTTTTACATTTTTTTAAAACAAAAATGTCATTAAAGGTACTTAAAAAACAAGAAGGTTAAAACCTTAAGACTTAACTGTCTATTTTCAATGAATAGTTCTAGTTATTCTTTGAATGCGAGAGCTGAAATACGTGACACGTTGCCATTAACTCCTGAAAGATAGGTGAATTTCCTTTTCAGAAAGTTTACAGTTGAAGTTCCAATAAATTGGATTCCTTCTTTAATAAAATTCTACTAACAGAAATGTTATGTACTAGACAGGATGATGGACTCCTCAGTGGCTACAACTTATCTTTAAAAAGAGTTGTTATTATTATTTAAAAGAAAGAAATTCATTGGGATTATTTCTATGTCCTCCTTTTACTTATAACTACTACTACTTAACTTACAGTACTACTTTACAAATTTATTTAACTCTATATCTTACTACATATCCATAATAAAATTTTACTACACTTACTACTACTACTACTACTTACTACTTCTACTACTACCATACTACTAGTTACCTACTAACTATATTAATTTGCTTAGCTGATAACCACACTACTTACTTTACTATTACGTGACGTTTAACTACTACTTATTTGCTACTACTACTACTAACTATCATATTCTACAAATATAGAAAATAAGATTTATAAAGAAATTGGAATGGTTACTGTGCATCTCACTATTGGTTATATAGCTTCTCGTGGCAGTCGGATAGACGTGTAAGAATATTTCAGACAGCAGAATTCACCTTTTTCGTCGATTTTACGAAGAAATGTTGATTGGATTTCTTCCATCGTTCTTCGTGTTAAAAACATCGAACCTACCTGATTTATATATTATTAGTATGTGTATTCTATCTAAGGTTTATCTCATCTTTGTTTTTGGCTTACTCTTATTTTTTTATTTTTATTATTTTATTATTTAGTTGATATATTTATTCATCTCCAATTAATTTATTAGTTTATTAGTGTCATTAGACAAAATTATTATTCTATTCTTTTATTTTTTAATATTGTATGTATTAATGAATAGGTGGACCGATATCTCTCTGTTGAACACGATAGAATGTTATTTCCGAATAAGTAATTGTTTGTTAATTACACCTAACGTTTCATCTTATTCTATAATTAATATCATTGATTTATGTATTATTTATTATTTTATTGCGAGAGAATCTGAAACAAATCTAGATGGCCCTTTTTGGGGTATTTTCCAGTTTAATGATATAATAGTGTCCTAATATTACCATTTTATTTTTTATTATTTTGTGTATTGAATGTTCTAATTGAAATTGCGAGAAGACGTGCCTTAAGCATATGACTGCGCCACATAGGAAGTTCAATTCTCAAGTATGTTGTACCCCTCTACCCTGATCTCTGCGATGGTGATATCTGTTGCCATCCTTGTATCGGTTGCTCAAGAAACTTATGACTTGTAACTCACAGTTACTACCAACCTCGGATATGTGATTGAAGGTGGCTTCTTTATACAAAGGAGTAACAGATGTAAGTGAAATGGTGAGAGAAAAATTCTCGAAACAATAGGAGGACCTATCGGCTACGTTTAGTAGACTCTTCAAATCTCAATATTTACAATAGTTGTGGCCTAAATAGAAGATACTCTTAAATATTTTAAGAAATTCTTTTATTTACTAGCGAAAGATTATAACGAAAACTTAGTATAAGTATGTTAATAGGTATAACTAAATTATTTTTGCTATTCATACCTTGTCTATCACTTTGTTGCTTGCAAAAGTTCCAATAATAATTGAATGATTTGACTTCTCTTCGTAGTCCAAATTTCCAGCGACTGTTACACGTCCAGAGTCAGAAGAAACTTTAAACAGTTTTGAGTCTCCTTCAATTAACTTGTAAGTAATAGTAGGTACAGTGTCTTTGTCGATAGCTTTAACTGTTGTGATGACTGTTCCAATGGCTGTATTTTCTGAAACTTGTACTTTGTAAGACTCTTTTGGGAAAAATGGATCCTCATCACTGACGTCGTTGACAAGAATAGTCACTGTGGTAGTAGCTGATCTTGGATCGTCAGCCATGTCATGAGCAACGACAGACAAATAATGTACCTATAAAAGTTTGGTATCCTAATGGTAGTTATTTAATTTATTAAAGAACTTTAATGAAAATTATAGGCCAGTTTATAAGGGAAATGTTTTAATACCTGATCTTTATAAAAGAAATGTGTTAAAATATTTTAATACCTGATCTTTCTAGTTTATAAAAGAAATGTGTTAAAATACTTTAATACCTGATCTTTCTCGTAGTCCAGTGATTTACTAGTAAATATCTCTCCAGATTTAGGCTCTACTCTGAAATTTGTAGTACTTCCTTCGAGGAGATAAACAACTTTACCAAAAACACCTAAATCTTGATCCTCCGCCTACAAGTAAAATTTTTTTTTAAATTTTAAAATCCGAGTTAGAAATTTAAGATCATTACTTCAATTCAAAATTTAATTTTTTAATTATTCATTTGCTATACCTTTACAGTCCCCACGGACACATCCTTCAATCCTTCATCAACCCTGAAAGAGTAGGGTTCACCGATGAATTTTGGTGTTACGTCATTGACATCTGTTACTTGAATAACAACACTCGCAGTGTTACTTTTCCCTTCACTATCTTCAGCTTGTATGATCTTATAAAAATTATGAATAAAGAAGTAAAAATAATGTTCAAAGGTAAAGCGTTATAAAAGAAACCTTTCTAAAAATTATATTTAAAAGAACAAGAGTACCAAATTCCAACTACCAATTACAGACCACTCACGTTCAATTGTGAAATTATTATGGCAAGTGAATGTAAAACACTTCATCAACGACAAAACACATTTTTATCAAACTTTGGATATAGAACCTTAATAAGACTTTATTCTAGTTTGTTCAAACTTTGTATAAAGAGGTCAATATTATAATTACATGAGCGTGATTAGAGTGACCTATGAGGAGGCGTACAAAGATGACTTCTTCAGCAGTGTGTTCGCTTTGCAGTTCTCTTCTTAAGGGCAGCGCAACAAACACGTTTATACGACCAGTCAAAAGTGTCACAAGCTTTCAAAAGCAGTTCTCCTCCGTTCCCCCAACTACTTGAGTAGTCAAGACACAGCATCTTCTGGATCTCTCGCTTTCATTATTCAATATTATTATTATTAATATATCTTTATATTATGTTGGTTATATTATTATTATTATTTATTATTATTATTAATATTATTAATAATTATTATTATTACTTATTTATTATTATTATTATATATGATTATTATTATTATTTCATTCTTCTAAAACTTTCAAAATGGCATTTTTTTTTTAATGGTTAAAATTTCTCCTTTTCAAAACTTCTAATATAAATCCTAACAAATGGATTGATCCCTACACTTTATCATGTTTTTCTCGAATACATTTAATTACGTATCACATTATCTTTTTTTACGGCACTCTATCCATTTCATGATACCAACATCAGAATGCATCCAGATGGTTTTTTTTTTGTGGGCAAGCAACAGTATTAGAAAATTTTCACGATTATTTTAAATATTTTTTAACACCTCAAGGGTCGGGGGGGGGGCACGGGAAACAACGAGTATCCGTATAATTAATAGTGTCCAATTACCTTAACTGTCATGATTTCTTCCCCATGTGGAATGTCTTCCGATACGATGGCGGAGTATCTTGACCTTGTAAAAATGGGTCCATTGGTGTTCGGCCCCCTGGAGACGACGATCTCTATGAAACCTTCACTAGATAGATTTCCTTTGTCTGTAACCTGCACAAATAATAATAATAATAATAATAATAATAATAATAATAATAATAATAATAATAATAATAATAATAATAATAATAATAATAATAATAATAATAATAATAATAATAATTTACTAAGTTTGTGCAATGACACAATAGAGTTCTTTGCAATCTGATTAGAGCCGTAAATAAGAGTCTGGGGCAGTGCCCCTTATTCCTAATATTTTAGTAATGGATAATTTTATAGTAATTTATAATATTTTATAATAATAATTATAATTTTATAATAATAATTTTATAATATAATTACATTAATTTTTTTTTTATTAAGATTCACGAGAAACTATATGTGAATATGTATATTGAAACTTAAATATGAAAATGTAAATTTTAATATTTTTTAACCCCTCAAGGGTTGGGGGGCACGGGAGACGACATAGTACAATAGTGACACTAAAAGTAAATCCAAATCAAGGCGAATTCCAACTCCAGAGCGAATGCTAGCGCTGATGTGAGTGTGAGTGTGAGTGTGAGTGTGTGGATGTGAGTGTGAGTGTGAGTGTGAGTGTGAGTGTGAGTGTGAGTGTGAGTGTGAGTGTGAGTGTGTGGATGTTAGATGTTCGAGTAGTGAGTGTGGAAGCTTGGTGTTGAGTGTGAAGTGATAATGAGTGTGAGTTGAGTGTGAGTGTGAGTGTGAGTGTGAGTGTGTGGATGTGAGTGTGAGTGTGAGTGTGAGTGTGAGTGTGAGTGTGAGTGTGAGTGTGAGTGTGTGAGTTTGAGTGTGAGTTTGAGTGTGAGTGTGAGTGTGAGTGTGAGTGTGAGTTTGAGAGCGAGTGTGAGTGCAAATACAAGTGGAAATGCGAGTATGAACACGAACGCTAAGTGCAATCAACCCAACAAGTAAATGAAGTTTAAAAAACCACACATTTGATAACAGTTCGTACGAACTAGGCGACTACTTGGTCAGCATGAGTGGTCACGAGAACAATTTTCTTATTGGTTGTTCACTTAAAGTCGAAAACGCATTAAAACGAACACTAATTCGATCAACTCAATTTATAGTTTGATTGAAATAGTACACACTAGAGAATAAACAGTAGCATGATCTAGAAATCATAAACGTCTAGTTGTTCTCTTATCTTTTATCAAGAGTGAGAATCAGTTGATCAGCACACTCACGAAACTGCTAGCACGGAAGATCACTTGGGCTTGCGCTAACTTGCTCCGCAACAGTTCGTGTTCGTGTTCTCTTCGGCGCTCGCATTCATGTTCTCTTCGGAGCTCGCATTCGTGTTCGTGTACATGTTCTCGTCGGCGCTCTCATTCGCCTTCACTTAGATTTGGACATACATTAATACTTATACGATTCGTTATAGACATTTTCAGAAAGTTTCCTTTTTAAGACGTCTTAAGAAAGATGGAATAGTATTGGAAGGAGCCATGAGTTTTTTGAAGATAGATTGATTATTCCATTTTACACTAATTTTTATTATAGTTATCTTATTGTTTTAATTACAGTTAGTCGATAATAATCTTTTCATTGTACCTGAATGTTTAAAAAGAAATCTTCTCCGGCTTCTAAGGGTCCTATAGCCTGAATCATTCCCGTCTGAGAATTAATTGTAAACTTATCCCTTGCACCGCTCAGAAGAGAGTACGTTACAACTGCATTTTCACCTTCATCTGCGTCAGTTGCTTTTACCTATTATGAAAAAATTATTAAAAAATATATAATATAAGAAATATAAATTATTTTTAACAACAAATTAAAATACAAGTTTTAAAATCAAAATTATCTACAGAAGGATATAATGTCATAAGGAAAAAAAGAGAGACTGTAAGAAGTCATATAGGACTGTCGATACTGTCCCCAACTAAAGTAGATAATTTGCCAACTCATACATGCCTCAGCTACATTACGATTACTCGATCCTGCTGGTACAGTGACAGCTGGAATATTTGGCAGTCTTGGGGGATTATCATTAATATCAAGCAAATGCACTGTCAGGGTAACTGGGGCACTGGCACTCCCTCCTTCACGATTTTCCCTCGCAATAGCCTTAAAAGTAAAAGGTAAATAATATTAAAATTAAAGATGTCTCATCACAAAATATCTTTTATTGTTTTGCTGAATATGCTAAAGTTTCTATTAGTATATTTATATCGGTCATGTCTGTTTTAGATTATTTGGAAATGTAACTGACTTTCCCCAAATCCTGATGGATCTCATGTAGGTTTTAGACATTTCCCATCAAAGATGATATAAAAATAAGTTACCTGAAAAGTATGTTCTGAAAGATTTGGTGGATCCCGGTCAAGGTTGGGTTCCTTGACAATAAGTGTCCCGTAGTCATCTACTTCAAAGGCTGACGTTGTAAGTTCAAAGATATAATTAGGTGGTACTTCACCTTCTTCCTGTAGTGAAATGTTAAACTATCTTAAAATATAAATATCTTCAAATTTTTTTTTATCTATTTTGGAATAATTTCTTTAAAAATTGTTATTAGATTCTAGAATCCTATTTACTGCTGTCTGAATGACCCAGGTGTAAGTTGTTATACAGATATAGAGACTAAAATTACTGTAAACTTTACAAATAATAATCAATAAGCATTTATGTTAATATGAGGTTCATTGAATCAAACTGATGGAACACTTAACGTTCTTTTCTTTTTTTTTTTTGAATTTAGGAATACTCATCAGTTATTATTCAAATTAAAACTTCCCTGGAAATATACTGATAAAATAATTTCTACTTACTATATCAGGGTCATATACTGATAAAACAAAGGGCTCCTCACTACCGTCGTCTCTAAGAACAGGTGTTCCAGGGGCAGAAGCTTCCTTTACTTTTCCAGTATAAGACGGTATAACCAGCTTTGGAGGGGAACTGTCTATTTTTAAAACTTTAATTTCCAAACGGGCAAAAGCTCTGCCTCTTCTTGGTGTGTTTTCCATTGCCTGTCAAAGATAAAAATGTGTAAGTTTGATAAACAAAAAGGTGTCGCTTGATTTAGAGACTTTTGACTCCATGTGTGATACACAAAACTCAAAACACACACACACACATAAAATATATATATATATATATATATATATATATATATTATATATACTATGATATAATATATAATTACTATAATTATTATTTTATTATTATATTTGATTTTTTTTAAATATTATATATACTATTAATGAGATTCTATACTATGAAGTATAATATTAATATAGGCTATATATAATTATTATATATGTTGTGACAAATAATTAATAATGAGTATTAGCTATAATAAATCATTAATATAATTATAATTTTTATATTAATATAAATACAATTATATATATAATTTTATATATATTATAGTATTACTATATGTACTATTATTATACTATATTTATTATATATACTATATAGTATATATTTATATATCTTTATTATCCTTCTCTTATTTTTTATATTTTTATTTATATACGTATTTATATTATTCTTTTTAATATGTATAACCACGAATATATATATTACTATAAAAACTTAATTTGTATAAGGTTATATATATAAACTATTATATTTCTGGGTATTAATATAGTAATTAATATAATAATAAATATATACTAATTATATGTTATATATATATGTTATTTTATATAGGCTAGATTTATATAGGCATAACTCTATATGTATGAAAAATGAAAGGATTCATTATCTTCTTGGTCTAAATAACGTATGAATTTCAATTTTACACCGCTAAAAATAAAATAGTATCTCATTTAATGTTATAATATTTATAATAGTTCACAACTAATACACTGAGAATTATTTTTTTAAGTAGTATATATAATTAAGTACTATAAAAGAATAAATATATAATTTTATAACATTTATCAAAAACATAACTATATATATACATACTATTATTATACACACAGATATACATATACTTACCCACACAGCACATAGTATATAATATTACTTATATGTTATCTATAATATCATCTTATACTATAATTAATATATAACTAATATATATATCACTAGTTATACGTATTTAAAAAATATTACTATTTAATATAATATTTTATATATATATTCTATAATTATAATTCTATATATATAGTCTTTATCAATTTATCTTATATAATATATATAATATTAACTATTAATAAATTTATACTAAATAATTAAGTATATATATACTATATATATATTATATATATTATATTATATATGACTCACTTCAATCTTTATAATAATACTAACGTAATATGATAATACATAATATATCTATATATATTAATATATAGTAATAGTTATATAACGATATATTACAATAATACATATAATAGGACTTCTATTACATCATAATCATACTGTTTTTTAGTAGCTACATATATATAGGTATATTAATGATCTATGGAGTGTATACTAAACTATACCTGCAATCACAATACTCAAATCACAATTATATATTTATTTCTGACCCTAAATTGACATTTATTTTTTCAATCTGTTAACCAAGCAGTCTAGTTTCCTCGATTATGTCCCTTTCAAAACAACTCCTCAAAATTTGGGTGTCCCGATTTCAAGGAATACGTAACAGACGCCCCAAGAGTATCGGGATCTTTGGCGTGGATCCTACCAGGGTACAAGTCCAGTACCCCTGCTATTTGACCTTCTGTCACTGAGGAGTGATAGGCGGGGATGCAATCGAAAGTTCCTTCCTCGGACGTCGAACAATTTTGCTTGGATTCGGCGTTTTCGAACACTGGGTCTTGATCGTCCACGTCCAACACTCGTATCGTTAGTGTCGTTGTTGAATTAAGTCTATCGTTTGAATTTTCAGGAAAATCTTAATAATAAAATGAATAACTCTCTCGAATATAAAATGTAACTCACTCAATAGATATAATAATATTAATAATAATAATTCACGTAACATAATAAGTAATAAATAATAATAATAAATTAATAAGCAACGCTGGTTGATCAAATCACGCTCAACAGAAATAAGCGTCTCGAAAAATGAGCTTCATTAACCAGATACTCTTACATAGATTATAAAACATGCTCATGATCGAATATAAATAATAAGATATCACTCCGTAAATTTCTCATATAATTAATGTGAATTTAGCTCGTATAGCTCACAATCTAACTACTCATATGTCGCTTTCTTATCATGGTATTTTACTTTTATTTATTAACTCACTTAATGTTTCATACATTAGAAAAATCGTAGTGGGATTCTCGAAAAATGGCAAGTTTTTAAAAATAAAAGGTATATAGAAGATAATATATAATATATAATCCATAACTTATAATAATTAATAAATAATTAATAATTAATATATAACAGTATAATAATAGTTAATGTTTACAATATATTAATAATATAATCTAATTTATTCAAAATAGTCTAATCTAAAAACTTGAAATACTAATAATAATTAAATAAAAATAAATAACAATAAGATCAAGATGGAAGCATTTTCCTCAATAATAATTAAAATTATAATTAAATTAAATAATACACTTATAAATTATAATTCAATAATAATAAATAATTAATTAAATAATATTAATAATACATAAATTAATAATAATATATGCATATTAAAGTATAAAATAAGAAATAAATAATATATATTTAAAAAGTTAATAATAAATAATTGTATATAAAAAAGAAATACAAAATGTTACAATCCATATCGCGTGCTCATAATTAATTCTTATCCATTCTGGCTACTATTAAATAATTTAAAGATGATAATAGGTAAATTCTATTGTTCAAACATAATTTCACATTGATATTTTAAAAATTAATTCAAGTCTAGTTCAATTAAAAACCAACACGTCAAATTTCATAAATAATGGGAAAATAAAATTGAATAATAATTATAATACATCAATAGAATTAAATAAATAATAATATCTAATAATAGATAATTAATTAACAATGAACTAAAAATACTCCCTAATAATATAAGTGAATAATTAAGTCCAATAATACATAATTAATAATCATAATGTATACTATAATAGTAAGTAATAATAATACATAATAATAAAATAGATAATTAACTAAATGATAATACTTAATATATATTAATATATTAATAAATAATGGATGGTTAGTGGCTCTATTCATATCCGTGTATCGGTCTAAAAGCTGTAGACCATCGCATACTTAACGACCGATTACTTATATTTAACGATATTTTTGGGGTCCTCATAGTACCAAAGCTCGTGACAAACTAATGATAAAGAAACTATCTCGCCTCACGTATTATGATGAGATAATACGAACAACGTGTCTCTCAGTCGTACGCTCTTTCTGCAATATACGGACCAAGTTTATAGTCGTTCCTTTTTTATCTACCTCGCATCGTACTCTCGTCGATATTCACTCTGATCTCTTTATATTGACCATTTGTAGAACTCATATTGAGTTCCTAATAGCTGCTTTTTAACTGCCTTGTCGATATGCCTCCCATGTAGAGGTCAATATATGGCGTGTGAGAATTGAAATCGGGTAACACGCCTAATCCTGTATGTGGAGGGAACGAGCATTATTATTTTCAATAAGAATTTATAGTGCATATATATTCTCTCCTCTAAGTTGCTATTTCTAACACTCATGTATTTTCGATGTGAATGGAAAGGATTTTGATCATTAAATAAGTTATTCTTTTATTATATGTATTTATACACATTAAATTTGGATAAATGATAGTTTGTGAATTTTAGTGATGTGAAATTAGAATTAAAAATATAGTACTTTGTGATAAAATCTAATCTTGGCACTCATGCTCGAACAGTGTGAATTTAAAAGATATTAACAGTAATATATAGAGATATAATTATGAATTCCCAGTTTATAGTTAGCAATACGCGATGAATCAGCAGTCAACAATATCTATCACTGCGTACGTAGTGATTTCGCCGATACTAGTGTATATTTTATATCTGTATATTCTTGGTACAATTTGATTACCAGGTAGCCTGTGATTTCTTGTTATACTATACGTTATTATATTTATATTATATTAAGTACTAGTTATTCTATATTTAGTATATATACATTACTAATGTATTATATTAAACGTAATACTATATTTCTATATCATGTTATTCGATCTACTCATTTTTTTTTTTCTATTTTATTTTTTTTTTTACTTTTTTTTTTATTTTATTAATTTTTATTCTGTATTTTATTTATTCTGTTGTTATTTTTTTTTTTATTATCTAGGTGAATTGACTAGTATATATCTAGACAGCTGGCTAATATAATACTTAGCACCATATATACGATATGCACCGAATACTGGCTGTATTATCAGGCAGTGGCTTTTCTTTCTTAACTTACCAATTCGACTCATGTGACTTGCCACTTCATATACCTCTCGACTACATCCATGGATACTAATATCCTCTTCGTAATCACTAACCTTTATTTTGTCATTGGTCTGTAAGCTCTACTATGATTGCGGTACTTATATGAACTTACATTACCTGCAACTTCGCTTAAGTATATCTGAACTATACTATAGTTATACTATATATTAAGTAGATCTCTACCGTCTAACATATAGTAGTATTTCGAGTGAGTTAGGTTATAAGTATTAATATAGTGTTGTCTCATATATGATTCATAAATAATATGAAAACATTCTATAACAACCGTCTCGTGAGCAAAATCATCTCGTAACTCCATAACTGAACTCCTCAATTATGATATTCATTAGGTATACTTATTAAAATAAATATCATTTATGATATTCTCCTTGGATTCAGAGATATACATAAATACTATTTCTAATCCTTTTCTTAGTATGGTTCGCTCAGATTTTCCTGATCTTCTAAGAAACAGATTATTATCATTGACCCTTTGTTTGATTATTATATCATAATTTAATAATCCTTCACCTCATACCTATTCCGCTGAACTACACTTAGTCGATCATATACATCACCATAAACATGCGTTGATATATATTATCTCGATATCTCAATCAATACTACAGAAATCAATTTATGTATCATGTCTCTTTTGTATTCCATCAAATGCTTTACATCACATGAAAACACCTTGCAATCTTAGCATTCGGCGCAGGGTCTCCTCCTCATAATACGCGATTAACCATCGTATCTATAACTTGGAATGATTACTGTATTGACTGGAAGAAGGATCAGTGCTCAGAATGTTTATCCAGTTGATTCTTTCTCGTATGCCAATTCAAACGTTGCTTCTTGATTTTCCTGTTCTCATGTTCTTTTAAAGGCTCTACAACTGCCATACTCTCTGCAGAAGCTAATTTTCTTTCAAACCTTTACTTCCAATTCCACTTTAGATTATTGTAGTTCAACTTCTCTTACTCTTCAACACCTCCCTTCCACTCGTTTATATCTAGCATTGAAAATTTTCATTTAAAGACGCGGTTTCTGTTCAAAACTTATGCCTTCAAAAAAACTTACAAACTACCGTATCTTAGTAATCATTTTCGTCTTTGCTTACCAATTTCAACTTCTTTCTATTGGTTTGACTTCTTTTTCTTTCCAAAAATTTCGAGTCCTAAACCCGGATATTTGGTTGCATATATAATATTCTTTTCCACTCTACGACCGCCAGTATATTTTCCCTTAATGATTGTTCCACTGATCTTTTCTATTTTCCCCTCCCCTGGGTTTTCTATTTTTAGATAATGTTAATCTTTTTTTTCTGTAAGATTGGGCTTATCTAAATTCTTCTATAGATTCTGACCTAAAGCTTTGATTTCGGCATGTATCATTTTTTTGGGGCCACATATTCTTTCTGTAACTTTCCTGGTTTTCTTTCCTGTCTTTCTTGAGAATCTTTCACAGGAGGATATTCTCAAATGGTCGACAGGGAAAATAGGGAAAATGATTGACAGGTCAAGTGGTCGAAATATGTAAAAAAAAAAAAAAAAAAAATCTGGTTGTTTAGTGTTTCTTTAACGAATCCAACAAAACCTAACCTAACCTAACCTAACCTAACCTAACCTAACCTAACCTAACCTAACGCCTGCGGCGGGCTGTCGGAATTGTTGATGTCGTATATAATATATCATAATATAATATATATATATATATATAAATGAATGTTTTGCCTTACGTGAATGTTAAATTTTAATAAAATTGTATGGAATCGTGTAAGATCGTTGAAATACAAATTACTTCTCTTATGCATCAGTACAAGACTAAATTGCATTAAGTCCTATCACTTAGAACAAGATTTCTATTCAGAATATTCCCTTCTCACTATCACACTAAATTATTTCACACCTGCAGCAAATCTGATATTAATTTATCCTAGAACCCCACATTTTCAAAATGATTAGAATTTTTGTTATATTGCATCTCCAAAAATTTCAATTCCATCTACTGCTTTGATTTTACTATTTCTTTAATGGCTTAAGCTCTCTTTTTCAACAGAGAGCAATTAAAATCTATATTTCCTAATTGAAGTTATTGAATTTTATGCCTTTTCTAATTTGACTAGAGCAACTCTATTTTTTCTAGATTTTTATCCAAACATCTTGTTGGTCTTACCTACCTTTTGCATATGTGAATATATAACCCGTAGTTTAAATAATCTTTTTTGGGGGAAAATTTTGTAAATTTTTTTCTTTCATCATAGTGAACATTAAAACCAAATAAACATACTACGGCAATTAGTATAGAATCAAAATTTTGTTGGCCATGAGTTCTTTACATAGTTAAACGCTGATGATTCAAATTGTGATGAAAAATATGAAATGCAGCTTGTGGAAATTGTCATTGTTGCAGATTTAGGTGATAGAGTTGAAGTAAATAATTAGGAGTCAGATTCATTGTTTTGATGTAGACCCCAGTCTGATTAATATCCATGAAACTTGAGTATTATTTCATACCCAACCACTTATTAAAGGACTTTCAACCAACCAATGGTAAAAGGGTAGGCAGATATTATAGCATTATAGACATTATAGCATTCTTTATTATCAAATTCTGTATTTTATTAGAATTAAATAGTCATCAAGTCAAATTCTTGTTATCAATAATGAACACTAGCATTCCTCTTTTAGATATAAAAAAAAAAAGAAAAAGAGAAAAAGAAAAACCCTTTTCTAAAAAAGTTACAGCGAAAAAAAAAAAAATCTGAAAACTTGTTAACGAAGGAAAAACATTTTCTGTAACTTTAATTGGGTACTAGAAGTTAGTTGGTTACAAAATATTTGTTTTATAATTTTTAACCAATACAGTTTTTCCTTTCATGAAACCTGGATAATGTTACTAGGGATGTACGATCAGAAAAGAGGCGATACCGATACCCGATACTCTATTTTTTACAGGTCCGATACGATACCTGATACTTTTTAATTAATATATATAAATACACAGTAATAAGATAAGAATATATTGTGTAGCTGCTAGACATCTCAGGATTGTATTCCTGTCAACAATACATAGTCATCTTATTTACATATTTGGTTGTCCAAGTACTATTTATTTTTAAATTAAAATAGCATCTTTATGGAATATAAATGCAAATATAATATTAATAAACTTTTTATGGTTGTGTTTATTCAAAAATTATTCCATTTCCTTTTCCATAAGATTAACAAAGTTTAGCTTACTAGCTTTTATTTTAACTGATTACAATTTACAAGAAGATTTTTAACTAGCTACAATATAAAGAATAAATAATGAAAGAAGAGACCTCATTAATCAGCTGAAATAAAAATAAAAAAAAGTAGATTTTGAAATGACATAATAACAATATACTCCTTTTAGATAAGAATAGATATCAATTCATACTCAGATTAAAAATTCTCAAGTGATGGCAAAACATTAATCTTTCCTTAGTATCTGGCGAGAGCCTGTCTTTTTGGAGTGTTTACATTACCACCTACACTAAAATACGCTCACTCTCGACTGATGAGGGAGTGGCTGATAATTATTTGCTTGCAACACTGATAATAATGGAAACCCGGCCCATTTACATGCCACACATGAAAGGATTCTCTTCTATAGGCAGAATCTCCATGTTTGTAGACCTCATCTTCTCTTTCACAGATTGCAAAAATTTGAATTATTTTTCTTGTCTGTGCTCTTCAGTTTTTTTCGATGGGGTTCTTGGTGTGATTTTCTTTGAGGTGAATTGAGATGTTCATATGCAAATCGGCATGGGTTTATCAAAGATCTAAATATAGACAATCCTCTTCATCTTCACGTAGGTTTATTTGCTGAAAAGCGCCACAATCGTCAGCATCAGTGCTGTTGACGGGGTTTGCTGATGAAGGTGGCCTTCCACTTCTGAGTGAAATCTTTTTTTTTTGTCATTTCAGCAAGCTCCTCGGTTATGCTATTTAATGCTTAATAGAAGTGTTCACCGTGAAAATGCCATATCTTGATGGGTTTAGCTAGCTAATGAATGCATTTTAGAACCTTTATTTATTTTTTTTTGGTTGTTACCGTCGCTCAGGGCAAGAACCCTATCAAGGAGGTGGGTGTGAACGATCAAACATTCATCTAACGCAAATTTACGCAGATGAGCAAGACGCAGACTTTAAAGTAAGGTAGATTAATTTGAGTAGGAAACACAGAAGATGAAGAAAGCACAGAACAGAAAGTGGCAGGAAGAAAGAAGGCACGCGCAAACGACTAGATCTGGAGTTACTAAATATCAACACAAAACTCAGGTGCCGAAGCACCCGCTGTGCTACGAGGGCGTCGTAAAGGTAGTGTTACAGCGAGTGGAAAGTTCCTCGAGCACTTGCCGCTGCACGGTACCTATAGAAAAAGGTAAAGCACCAATATCGCGCCGCAACAAGATAGAGGGTCAGTGAACTAGAAAGTACAGACAGCTTATAAGCTTTTGACCTTTGACTCGCCCTATCCAAAGCCGGGTGAAACGCAGAACACCCTAGATATGAGGATACCCATAAAGGACGGATTGAGACACTTGTTTGCTGGGTAACTGAAGGAAGTAGGCAAAAAAAGTCCCCCGCAGTCTCAACCAGAACTCCCAGTTTCTTTGAGGCCGCCTAGCAAACATAGTGATGGTGGTTTCCAAGACATGTTTTTGTTTGTTAAGGTGAGGATGTTTATATTGTCACAGAAGAGAAGGAACGTCAAAAGAGATAAGAAGTTAGGTGTTTTTTAAAGAGGGAGATTTGCAGAAGTTGAGTTTTTAAAGAATTATATTTTCACAAGGTTGAGAGACGACCTCACCCGGAAACTTCAACCAGATCAGCGAGAATAGAATCGAAAGATTAAGAACGAGATGGCAATTCTAGAAGTAAAAGAGGGGGCAGAATTGAAACGGCGAAGAATGAAGGGTCGAGTCATCAGCATATGAGTGGATAGAGTAGATGTGCAGGTGAGAAGATCTTCTTTAAGGAATAGAAGTAGGAGATAAATACAGGAACCCTGAGGAACACCACTATTGACAGAAAAAGAGAAGTCACCCATCAACAACAGCCGTATTGAGCGATTTGAAAAGAAAGCTGGACATAAGCAAGCAAAGAGAAGAAGGAAACCCAAGGAGGGGAGCTTGGAGAGAGTGGCGCGTGCCACAAACGGTCAAATGCTTTGGATATTGTCAAGCGCCACCACGAAAGTCTCTCCGTAGGTCTAAGTGGGAATACAAGTGAGACTATAGGGCGATAGTTAGAAGGATTACAGAAGCTTCCTTTTTTCGAATAGGTTGGACATATGCGCGCTTCCAACACTGAGAAAAAGTGCTAGTATTGATGCAAGAGAATATAGTTGAACGAGTGGCGGGTCAGCACGAGCACACTCCCTCAGACTCTGGGAGGAATGGCCAATCCGGGCACCCGCTTCTAACGTTCATAGATTCTCAGGACCCATGCACCTGATCAAATGTAATCGCAGATAAAGATAGGGCATCTGAGAGGAGAAGGAGGAGGAAGAGGAATGCCAGAATCGTCAGGGTTGAGTTTGAAGAAAATAGGAGGCCGAAAAGATTGGCCTTTTTCAGTTGAGTATTAGCACAGAACCATCCAGAGTGAATAAGAGGAGGAAAGAATGATTTAGAGAGTTGTATAGAGAATGTTTTTTTTTTCAAGAGACCAGAAATATTTGTCAGTAAGAGAACAAGGAGGTCAGTGCACTTTCTTTTTATTAAAAGTTCCGTTGCTCGTCGAAGAGTACCCCTGGAACGACTTCTTGCTGAATGAAAATTAGCAAATGTGATAGGAGAACCGAAGAATTCCCCTTCCACTCCCGATCCGCAATGTCTCTAGCCTGAATGCCAGAGAACAAGGCACGATCGAAGCATGGATTTTGAGGAGAAGAAAGATTTAGTCGAAGAAGGAAGAACTTGCTTATCCCATCAACGATTACAACTTCCATTTAATCGGCAGAAGCTGAAGCGCTCAGATTCAAAGCAGTCAACTCCAATTATAGTTATGCAGTAGAAGCAACGCAATCAGCCGATCAAAGTGCCAGAAACACGTATAGGACAGGATGGAAGCTGTTTGTGATAAAGATATTATATTTTAATAGATATAAGCTTGTGGTCAGATTTACCGATAGAACGCGAAGGGGTGTATTTATAGAGAGAAGGGCTAGTGGTGAAACATAGGTCAAGTGTTTTAAAAAATCTGCTGGGACGATCCGGAATGTGTGTGGGTTCTTAAATTATTTGCTCCAGATCGTTGAGAATACTGATGTTTCGCTTCTTTCCACTAAATAAAAGTTTGAACACATCCATTCAGTGATGTGTACATTGAAATCCCCTAAATAGAGGACTTCACTATTTGGATGAGAAGAATATTACGTTCGTGAGAAGTAGTAGGTAATCAAAAAAGGCAGGAAATCTGTTTCTGTTAGGAGAACAGTAGCAGAAGCAGCACAAGATTATTGTAGTAGAAGAAGAAAGATTTTAAGCACAAACATCGAAGTTAGGAGATTCGAGATTCTGGAGACATGTTACAGGAGTGTTTATGTTATCATAGGCACATACTCCCCACCCTACAGACGGAAATTATAAAATACAAGTTATAGTTGGATATATTAAACGGGTTAGAGGATAATTCTTAGCCAAATGGGTCTCAGACAAGGGCAAAAATAGGGTTAGAGTTAGAGAGGTGGTTATCCACGGATGCAGAGTTATTCGAAGCATCTATTGATTAAAAGTCAATAGAAAGCTGGCGCGCAATCTACTATTAAACACGCACACACAATCATTTAAAAAAAAAAAAAACACACGCACAGAAACAAAACAAAAAAAAACGAAGGAGATAGTGAGGAAAAATATTCGTACGCTATAAAACCTAAATTGTAAAAACACTTTGACTACGGCTATACCCTTATTTACAAGGCAAATATCTAAAATGTGAATAATCAAGAAAGTTTAAAACACTCGCGCAACTCAGACACACTCACGAAATTGAGTTCAAAAAAGAAAAACATACTATTGATCAACTAAAAAGTGGAATATATTAATATCCATTAAAATTATAATAATGGCTATACAAATAGGTTAATGTTACGCGAAAACCCCAAGTTGAAAGAAACCTAAAAACTAAGTTAAAAGAAGTAGAGGAAAAAAAAAAAAAAAAAAAAAAAAAAAAACTAAACCTAGAACAACTATATATATTGAAACTATGAATTATTATTGAATCTGAAAAGTTTCTCATAATTTTCATCAAAAAAGTAGAAGTCATCGGCCAGTATACGACTATATTAAACCGATACCGAATACCCAAAAATGGCCGATACTAACCCGATACCACATACCGATACTGATCGTCATCCCTAATATGTACTGATATATATATATATACAGTAACAAATTTTAGAAATTTTATATTTTTCTTTTAATATACAGATTATTTGGAATTTTCAAGTGCATGTGAAAAATGGAACTTTTTAAACAATGTAGACAAATGTAATTTTTTTTTTTTTTTTTTTTTTTCTACAATTTTTGAAGAGTACTTTCTTTAAGAATTCTGAAAAAAAATTATGAGGGGAAGTGTTTTTTTATTTGTAACATTGGAATGAATTACTAAATGGTATCTATAACTTCGATTACATACTGTTTTCTTTTGGGATGCAAAATACATTACCCTTCTTTGACCATCTCTAAAGTTATGTATTCCTTTAACATATTGGTATAGGTAAAACATACTGTACCTTAACAATTCTTTGGTATACTTTCTTTTCTTTATCTGCCAGGTAGAAACTGTTTTATTCAAGATTATTTTTAAAATCATTCTGAATGTTTGGAAATATTATTTCTAATATAGGTAAAATAGTAACTCACTCATATTATTTATTCTTAGTTCACATTATCCTTCATTAATCACTAGTAGCAGAGTATAATTGGAAAATGGGAGATAAAACAAAAGTAGGACTTTTAGGTACTAGTGACAGAAGAGAAGGGTATCAGGATTTCCTTCATTTTCTGGTGAGATAGAAGAATATGAAAATTGGAGAGAAAGGATAAATGATTGGCTAATGGTGAGAGGCTAAGAGGTAAAATATCCTGCAATTGAGATTGAAAATTATGATTCAGGAACAATTGTGTTTGAAAGAAGGAGTTCAAAAAATCTTAAGAGAAATTAGATGTTTGTTTGTAAGAGAGAGAGAGCAAAATAGATAAAAAAAAAAAAAAAAAACTGTTTCTTTAGAGTAGAAAAAATGGAGAATGAAAGCATGAAAGATTATGTAGTTAGATATGAAAGTGCAGTTGCTGAGTGTGAGGCCTTATGTGGAGGGAAACTGAGTGATGAAATGAAAGGAAGCCATTTACTGTATGGTGCAAGACTGCATAAAACTGATTTGCATGTGGTGTTAGGTGCTTCTGGTAGCGATGAATACAATTATGTGACAATAAAAAATTACTTGGAAACATTTTTCAAGAAACAGATAGGGATAAACTTAAAAAACAAGAAACTTGGCTCAATGAGGAAAAGAAAAGAAAGTTTATAAAGGGAAGAGGATACAGTAGGAATTTCAAATGTTATAAGTGTGAAGAAGAGGGACATGGCTACAGATTATATGATATAGCAAGCATTGTTTTCATTTTTCAATCAATAGGTAACTTCATTGAGCCCAAATTTACAATATTGAGATGACGGAAGTTGTTTTTCAATCGCATAACTTGAATCTATTTATTTAATCATATAGATGGAATACTGGATGCCGGTTGTAATAAAACTGTATGCGGAGAATTATGACTAGCAAATTTCATAGTCAATTTATCCCCAAGAGAAATAGATAATATGAAAAAAGATCAAGATACATCCACTAGAAGATTTTAATTTGAAGATAGTGAGTTTGAATAAAAAAAAAGGATTGAAAATACCTTGTAAGGTTGGGGATAAAAAGGGGAAAATAAGAACTGAAATTATTGAGGGAGATGTTCCTTGGTAGATAGGTTGTGAAACAATGGTAAATATGGGTTTAGTAATAGATATAAAAAAGAAAAAAGTTTATTTAAGGAACTTTGATAATATTGAAATGAAATGTAACCTAGACAAAAAAACCCATTTAAGAATAGAGTTTTTAAAACAAAAAGATAACACAGTTTGAATTGTGAAGGATTGGATAGATGATGATAATGTCAAATGAAGAAAAGGATTAGCAAAACTTCATCTGCAGTTTTTACATGGCAGTTGTGATAAGATATGGAATCTAATTGAAAACAGCTGCATAAAAGAAACTTTGTTTAAGAAAAATAAAAAATAAAATAAAAGAAGAATTCTAAAGATTTGTAATATATTGTAGGTTGTAATAAGGTATAACAAAGAAACCCAGCTAATACAGTAGTGGGATTTCCCTATGGCTTCAAATTTAAATACAGTTTGTGTATGGGAGTTTCAGGAGAATGTGAAGTGAACAAGATCTTCTGGTTATGATAGATACTAGCCAGAACCAGCTATGTTAGATCTATGTGGATAAAGAACAAACAACCAGAAGAAATAGTAAAGAAACATAATGAAAATTGGGTTAGCCATACTTTGGAGCACCCCATTAAATTCTTATTAGACAATGGAGTAGAATTTCAGAACAAAGAGTTCAAAAAAAATGAAGTGAATGTTTCAGGGTTTCAGCCATACCTCTAAAGAACCTTAAAGCCTCTTCAGCCTAAGAAAATGGTAGAATTAATTAAGGATGTCGTAAGAAAATTGATCAAAGAAGACCTTTCAGATTGGGATGTAGTCATATCATGGACTGATCAGCAAAGAATAGCTTGCTGATGAAGAGTGGTTATTCGCCCAATCAATTAGTGTTTGGGAGAAGCATAAATTTGACTAGCCTGACAGGTGAAACAAAATTAATCGAGTTAAACATAGAGGACATAGAAAGTAAAATTATAGAGGAAAATCTCACACCAATGAGAAAGGCTAGAGTTATACACATTCAACAGGAATCAAAAGAACGTTTAAAAAGAGTTTAATTTAAAATGTAAGAGATCATAAAATAGAAGAAGCAATAATAGAAGATAAAGTATGAGAGAAAATGAAAAAAGTCGAAGAGGACCAGCAAAGGTCATTGGAACTGATGGGAAAACTGATGGAAAAACTGTAATAGTGAAGCACAGAGGGACACTGAGAGAGATTACTAGAGTACACATTACCAGAATAACTCACCTAGGGAAAGCATCAATAAAGAAGAAGATGAGAATAACAATAATGAGTATGAAAGGAGAGACAACATTAATAGAGAAGATAGATTTGTGAGTTGTACTTTTGAAAATCTGAGGAAGAAGGTAAAAAAAAAAGAAGATGATGTTGAAAAAGAAAATGAGGAAAATGAAGATGTAGAAGGTGAAGAAAAAAATGTAGAAGTTGATGAAGAGGCAGAAAGAATTGAAGAAGAACATCGTTTTCACAGAGCAAGAAACAGATTCGGCAGGGTGGAGAATTGAAATGAAAAAATACCCTAAATTGACCACAGTTGGCGGCATTGGAAACTATGATGATCGAAACGCTCGCTGCGCAATTTAAACTGTAAGTAATAAATGGAGAATAGCTACAACTAAAAAATTTAGACAAGTGGTGAATGTCAAGTGGATTGGATCTTTGTGAACACAAAAGTTGCAAGAATACCTTGAAATTGAAGAAACATTCTATTAATTGTGAAGGAGCAGAGGTTTCTTAAAAGCAAGATTGAAGAGTTAGATGCTGGAAGACAATAGTGTGTATGAGAAGGTTAAGAGAGAAGGACAAAAAATTATATCCACAGATGGATTGTTATAGAAAAAAATCAAGGAAGGGTGAAACATATGTAAAGCAGAATTTAGTAAGCAGGGGGTTTGAGGAAACAAAAGGGTGAGAAATTGAGATTGAGGTGAAGCACTCGACAATGTTCCAGCTTGAAGTTCTAAAAAATAAACTCTTGACAATCAATTCATCCAGGTATCTCCTGGGAAAATTGAGAAGGAGTAGTGGAAGCTACATGACTGTTTTCATTTGGTTATTCCAACTCATGTATAATCACATGAAGACCTGATATGACCTTGACTATTGTCAGCGTTCTATAATGAAAGTGTCAAGGTTTAAGGTGAAGACCAAAAAATGAAGCTTCTAATGTTTTAAATATCAGTTCGTAATGTTTTTCCTCTTTTTAATTAACCAAGCACAAATGTGGTTCATAATATGATCTATCATCTCCAAAAATTGTCTTAAAATTAAGAATTTTATGTCCATTTACTGTTCTAAAAAAATCGAGGACAAAATGTCCTTCAATATTTTTTTCCCTCTCAACATTTTTTTTCTCGTTTCTTGGTTGTAGTAATAAAAAAAGTATACCACAAAGAATCAAATCTCCAAAGCTATACGGTAAATACTCTAAATACAAGAGATGCATGACAACACATCACTGTCCATCTAGATAATTGAGTTCGATGAAATCATTGCTCATGTCTGTAAAATGTTCTAATGAAAAATATACTCTTTGGCGCGCATGGTCAATACGAGGTTCAAGTTACGTAAAATGTTAAATCAGGAGGAAACATATACAGTGAATATAATATAATATAATGATATGATAATGACAATGATAATGATGAATGATAATAAATAAATAATAATAATAATAAGATAATAATAGATAATAATAATAATAATAAACTTCTAAAACTAAATAGTAATTAAAATAATAAAATGATCTTTTCTTTTAACTTAATCAAGTAATAGATATAATATAATTAAATTTTATTAATTATATTTAGTACACAATTATGGATTTCTAAATACTCGGAAATTTAACAACTAGTAATTATTAAACCTAATCACAATCCATAAAAATAACTTCAACGTTACACTCTCTTAAACAAAGATATAAGAATAACTATGATACTGGTAAATCATTCATCAAATCTTGAATAGAAAGTGATACAAAAAACTATAAAATAACATTAACTCGAAATAAAAATTCACTTTACATGGAAAGCAAGATAACTTTTAATCATTAAATTTACAAACTTCTATATAAAATGAAACAAAAATTAAATAATTAAAAACATTTAATCTTAAAAAGCTATTACACGCCTATACTATGTTCCCTCATCTTAACCCTGGTCATTTCTATTTATTACAAAAGTATGTTTTAATCATTAATTCAAAGAATTGGATTAATTCCTCTTATTGATACACAACAACACTTTAAAACCTAAATTATTCAACATGTGTTTCTTGCGTCCCCCATGCTCAAGACTTTAGTCCGTCTGTCATAGGAACTTAATCTTTTCTTTCTCCGAGAGCTCCTTCTAGTCTTACTTCTGTTCTTTGTACGTGTATGTTGTGCACCAACTAAGGACTTACCCCACAAAGAACAATTTCATGAACTTGAGATGATCACATATCGATAAACTTAATGTTAACTAGGTATTAATAAACTGTTTGAACTAGAATCTTATTGTCGTTTGGCACAAAACCTAAAAATCCGCTACCTAATTGTTCCAAGGCTCCCCCTCTCATTATCCACATCAAACTCACACATTAACCAACATTTTCAAAACCAACACCTACTTCAATTTTGCACCTTTTTCACAGCCATCTTCCACATTTGTGAATTGACAAACTAACTGCCCTTATTTGTATTTTCTGGTCTATTTATTCAGTACTACCAGAAACTAACATTGCTTATATATAGCGTCTTCAATATTAACAGTAATACATTTTCATTTCGCTACTAACTACAAATTTACATTCTCTTAACCCATCAAAACTTTGTTGTACTCTCTTTTACTATTATTTACCCTATTTTTTCATCATAGCAGGTAACATTTTAACTATTACCATAATTAAAAAAAAATTATAAAATAAAAATAAAATATATATAATTTATATTATTAATATAGATAATAATAGATTATATATATATATATACTATATATATATATATATATATAAATATATAACTATAATAAATACTACTAAATATATTGATAATTTTCTATAATTTCAATAAAGTGCTTGAATATTATCTTCCTCTTAAATATCAATATTCTTCTATCTAATTATCATTACACATTTCTACTATTCCCAATTACTTATGTAAACCTAACCACTTGCTACTTTTCAAAAAAATTTTCCTCTAAATGATTCACCTATTTCAAACTTTATAATCAATATTTACTACAATAACATACCACATATCTTAATAATATTAATCTAATATTATTTAATACTACAACATAAATACATCGAAAGGTTAATTCCATCAAATACATTATAATTAAGAGACTCCACGTAATAGCTGATAAGTCTATAGTAATATTTAGCAACTTCAGTCATCATAATTATTTATACTCTCAATAACTTCCTTATCTCCAATTTTAAGTTATTACCATCCTATAAATTTATGAAATAAAGTATAAAATAATAATCACACATTTAGAATTCAACATAATGCAATTCCATACAAACTAATCACCTTTACAAATCTATATTTATATAAATATAATAATATAATATATAAAATAATATAATATATTATATATAAAATATTATATAAATATTAATATATATATATATATAATAATATACGACAATTTGTTTATGCATACTCATAAACATATTCTAATTTAGAATGCCTGTGTATTGATACAGTGTATATTATGTAAGTATATATATATAAAATATTATATATATTATTATATATATATAATATAATAATATATATAATATATATAGAAATAAATTACATTTCCCCACTCTTATTTAATAAGCACATGGATGTTGTAAAACTTCTAAGACTACTCCTATATTAATGAATCAAAATCATCATTGCTATGGAAATTTTACTTTGATGGTAATTTGTGAGTAAAATTCAAAACTATCTGCTCAAAGATAATATTAGTCAAAATGTTTTTCATGTATTCATTATATCGTTAGAAGATTAAACATTTTTATACTTAATAGTTCTTTAATTTACATTCACTTATTCAGGGAAATTCCAATATAAAATAAAAAAAAAATAAATATTTCATAAAAAAAATTATAATTTTCCTAACAATTAATATTTTACAGCAGGTAGAAGTCGATCACTCTCAGCATTCACATCTTTGCCTTTTACGTTAAAGTCAGAATTTAAATATAAAAAGTGAATTATAAAACATACATAGTATCATAATAGATACGTATAGCTAAACATGCAACCTTACCACACTTTCCAAACAAAATAGTCTCTACTATTATTTCACAACTATTGTGTAATGTAAACCACATGACTTGCATGAAGCATACTTATCTATCCCCAAAGGTCAACAAATAAGCCAAAACATGCCAATAAAAGCCTAAGCTCGGCACACAATTTTCTTTTTTAAAATTCATATAACATTCATATCCCTTCAATGCATGAAGATTCGCCTTCACAGGTGGTTCCTAAATCCGATGATGATTTAAACATAGTGATGGGACATCTTAGTGTTTGTAAATTATATATATATTAAAAATATATATATAATATATATATAATATAAATAATGATATAATAATAATATTTGATTATATAATATAAAAAATAATATAATATTAATATATATATATATATATAGCATTGAGTCCGTGACTCTCATACTAGAGGAATCTTGGTTCAAATCTTCCCCGTAGTCATGTTGTACTACCTGGGCGAGAGATTAAACTACATTCTACACGTGCGTGTATATCCGCTTACAATTCGATCCATAGTCCCCCCCTCACCTCTAATAGGAAAATCACTTAACATAGTTTTTAAATATTAATTATATTTTATGAATATAATAATATATATATATTATATAGTATATATATATATATATATATATATATATAATAAATATATATATTATATTATAATATATATATATATTATATATATATATATATATATATATAATTGGAAATTTTGAATCAGTTTCTAGTTGCAGATATGGCAATACTATAAACAAATTGTTAAGTATCTATATTTGCTCACTGCTAATGCCAAGCTCTACAATGTTAATTAGCTTTTATGGAATTTAGATATCACTCGGCAAACTATTATCACCTATAAATAAATTAATGTCTTTAAAATTTTATGTTGCTATGACTTAAGTGATCAGTTTATTTAATTAGAAAACAAACTACTCCCCGAATACAATATCCTTTCATCAGATAGTCAACCAAAATTCAAAAACACTATCTCGTATTATTATTTCAATGTTATTATTCATAATTCTTCAAAAACAATTTGCCTTTTATATCTCTTCTTAAAATTTCTTAACATCAAAAGTCTGGCAAGGTATGTATTTATAAATTAAAATATATATATATGATATATATTAGTATATAATATATATACTATATATTGTTATATGTTATATAATATATTATATATATATATTAATTTATATATATTATGTATTATATAATAAAGTATATTTATATATATAAATATAGTTTTTTAACTCTGTCTCTTTTAAATTAGATATGATATCCTGCTCTTCCAGAATCAGCGCATCATTATTCCGAAGGTACTATCATCAACTTCTCTTTCTCTAAATATTCTCTTTTCATTATTGTATTTCCCAGTGTTCTAATCTAACCTCCTAAAATACAATAACGACATCAATCAAAACTTGTCTTATCTGTGTATGTGTATTTCTTTTAAATCAATAGTTATCTGCATATATATATCTATTATAAAGCATATAATAGTATAATATAATTATTATATATATTATTTATATGATATTATTATACTTATATGATAATATATAGTTATTTATATATATATTATAGTATACTATATACTAATGCGGGACCCTACTCTATCTCTATATACTATATCTATAAAAATTTTTATATATGTATTATAATATATTATATGTATTAGTATATGTATAATATAATGTATCATGATATATAAATATATATGTAGTATATATTTTTTTTTAAACGTATTGGTTCATTTTCACAATAATAAAATAATACATATCTTTTCCTTTTATTTATGCGATCAGTACAAAACTTTCAGAGAAGTTATAAGTTTATATACACTTTTTTTATTTAAATAGAAGTTTTTTTAATACCCAGACACTTATTAGATCAAAAATTTAAAAATTGTACAAATATTTATATTTTTTAATTTGGTTATAAATTTGGTTATAAATAAAAAGATTATTGCTATAACAAGAGATTTAGCGCTCCACAAATTATACAGCTCTGAAACTGCGGGCAGCGATGGATGATCAATATAGAAAAGTTATTAATTTTTCATTGGCAACCACTCATTACCCGCATTATAAATATATATATAAATATAAGATTATATCATTATTATATAGCTCTGGTTGGCATTTAACCTTAAAAATATATATGAAAGATATATAATAAATATATATATATATAAGAATATATATAATATATATAAGAGCGTATTATATATATAATAAATAATTATATATAATATAAAATAATAGAGTAAATATATATGTTAATAGTATATAATATAAGTATATATAAGGGTAGATGAAGATATATGAATGTATATACTATAGTATAATACGATGATATATAGTATATTATAGTATATAAAGTATTTAAGTATATAAGTAAATAATAGAGATATGATAAACCTTTATTTTGGTATTCCAATTCTTTGAAGTCATCAAGACCAATTGCTTAATTAATTTTTTTTATCTATTACATCTGGTTTTAATATTCTGTGTGTGTTGATATGCAATTGTATCCCAAATCAAATTTCCTTCTATGAGAATAAATTACAATACTATAAATTATAATATTAATTTTAATCTTTTCATTTGGTAAAATATAAAAATAGGTAAATACAATATAACCAATATTCACATAATAGACATTAATCAGTGAATCTTCGATTACAAAATGACAACATAATCAACAAAGAAGACGATACGGACAACATTCAATTAAAATTTCTTAAACTGGCATCCAATTGCAATTACAAAATCAATATATCTAAGTCTAAAGATGAAATATTCGACTCTCACACAATTTTGAAATGAATTTCTAAATTAAAATTTGAAAGTTCCAGTTTATAGCAGCCATTATCTTTTATTTGTCTTTAAAATTACTTTAGTTTTTACCAAATATATATTATTATATATAATAATATATAAATAATATATAGAGATATAAATGATATAATATAGTAATATATAATAATATATACTATATGTATATATATTAGAGTATAGGTATAGGTATATTGTATGAGGTAGTTAGTAGTATATGTAGTAGTATATAAATATATATATAATAGAAAGGAGTATATATATATATATATATAAATAAGAGTAAATATAATATACTATAATATATATAGTATATATATATATATTAAAGTATATATTATATTAATTTTTTTATTTTAAAAGTACTTCCAAAATATTTATAAGCTAAGTTGATAAGAACAGCAGACAAATTAATTTATAGAATATAGGCGCGAGTTTACCATCCCTGTCTTGTCATTATTTGCCCTGTTCTTCTTTTACGTTGGATTCAAAATAAAATTACAAAACAAAGTTTATCAAATGGTTCTTTTCTCTAAGCAAATAAAAATATTTTCCTTCTCTGAAATAAATTACATATTGGAAAATAGTTAATTTAACTAACCCACTAATAATTACATTAATCTTAAAAAAGTTATACTTAATATAATTTTTTCTCTCGAATAATATGGAGAGCTGTCGTGTGTAGCGAGAATTCTCTTAATGTCTTCATCCTAATCTCACTACGAATTTCCTTTTGTTTGCACCTCCATGTATTTCTGCTTCTTTGCACATATTTTGCTTTGTAAGGTAGCCTTCATAACTCTAAGAATGTCGATGCGCTGCCATAAGCAGTATCTCATTTTACATACAATAATCAACCCTCCATATTTTCATTTCGGCATCAATAACCTGTTATTCAACAAGGACTCGTTCAGCTCGAAATTGTAACATTTTGGCTATTTCGAAAACCGCGCGGAGAGCCATAAAAAAAAATGCTCTATCCAGAAGGTTTTTTTTTCTGAATTTTACCATTTTAAAAATTTCAAGATGGGAGAAAGAGTACAGCTGTCGCTAGTTAACAGTTCAAGTAACATATAAAATTAAATATCAAAGATTGATAATCCTCTTTAGATATCTGAGACGAAGTGATGTATCGAGATTTATATTTCAATGAATGTTTTTAACACACATAATATATTCTGTGTCATTGATATTAGAAGCAAGTTCATTAAATCTAAATATCCATCTGAACTAACTGATGAATATTTAAGTGAACTTTCTGATTAAATTCTTTATTCATTTTCATAATAACATACAATCTTCTCTTAAATTGTTAAAAATTCTGTATTTTTCAATCCTACGTCTTCTATTAACCACCACAACTACCTATTCCTATGTATATGTATATTTGTATACTTATGAATAAATTAAAGTATATATTTCTATCTATAAATGATCCGTTGGTTTAGATGCTTTCGATTAATTTTAACTAATACAATATATATCTATATATATCTTATATCTCTATTCTCTTTAATTATCTTCCAATATAAATCTTCCAATCTTACGGATCTACCTTTTGAAAAACCCCATATTTCATTAATAATGATCCTTTAATATGTATTTCAACCTCAGGGATAACGGGTTTCGCATCCAAACCACTTTTAATGTGTTTCATCTCCAACTTCTCCACTACTTTCTGAGTTCTTTGAAGCAATTGAATCTGTTGGTTCATTTACATTTCAACCCATCTTTTCAAACAAAATTTACAGAAATCTTCAATACGTTATTTCATGAATGTTCCCTTCTATTTTGTAACTTTAATAAATAATAAAAACTATTAAATTCTAATAAAGCACAATTTAGCTTGATGACCATTTGTATACTCCATGTACAAATCGAATTAGTCAACTTCCGAAATTCACAATCTTTTATTCCTTCAGACAGTATTTAATCTTCTGAGCGAGAGAGAGAGCAATGTTTGACATGAGTTCATCCATTGAAAACTTGTCACTTTAATTAGGTCAACAGCTGACCGAAACCCCTCTTGTTAATTTCCTAAAGGCGCGGAGAGCGGTAAAACTTGGTATAATAAGATAACTCATGGTTATTTAGACCATATTAATGTCTTCAACTAACATTATATCCATTACTTCTTTTCAATGATATAATAATCCTCACATAGGATATATATATAATAGATGAGTATATATATATAATATATATAAGGTATTAATATATATAATTATTATTATATATGATATAATTTATATATATAATTATATATAAGTATGTAGTAAGATAGTAAGTATATATATATATTATAAAGTTTTAAATAGTTTAATTGCCTAATTTAAAAACACCGAGCTAGTATAAAATGAATTGAGAAATGATCTAAAAGCTTGTTTGTTACACCAGAACAATATAAATTTCAGGTTATAACCATGTTTGAAATTCAACTTATCTTTGATAAAAATATAAATTCCATCAAAAAAACAGACATATTTAAATATAATTTGTTAATTTTAAAAGAGTTATTTATTTTTTTTAAATATTTATTATTGCTATATCTAATATATATATATATATTAGAACTTAGAACATTAGAAATAAAACGCATAAAAGCCGCAGGCCTATCGAACATCCATCAACTCACTACAATCTATGCTCCATCAATCCACAAAGCACCCTAGCTTGTCCCTGTATGGTAACTAAAATCCACCAATTGGCTTATGTCAAAAAAATGAAAAAAAAAATAAATATTACCCCAAACATCCACATGCCTTACAATAATTTGGTCACACATTTCAATCTAACTATAATAACACACTGTAATTAAAATACCCAATTTCCTCGTCTAATATACTATATATACCCAACCCATCCATATACCTATCGCAACCCTCTTAAAGTTTCAATCAATTGACACTCAACAACCTTTTTAGTCAAAACCATTCCCAAAATTAACTACCCTATTACTAAAAGAATTCTCTATCAAGATGTCATGCTGCTTCTTAATTCTATATTTCTTCTTTAGTTTACCTCTTCTTAGGGTAATCTTAAATGCCTCTTATTATCAATTAGAGTTAAAGTTTGTTTTGTAGACTTGTCATGTCCCCTCTGAGATCCTCCTTTCTACATTTAAAACATTCCAACTCACTCAGCCTCCCCATATCTTTACCCTCAAAACCCAAATCATCCTAGGTTGCTCTACCTTCATCTTCTAGCATATCTAATTTTTCTTTAACATAATCCCAAACTGGCCAATACCTAATACCCTAACAACATTATAAATTTACTTATAACTTCCTTCTCTTGTAAACAACATTGCGATATATTATGCCCATCATCTTATTATCTTATTCCTTGCTTCCAAACACTTATTAGCTACTCAATTACTCTTAAATCACCACCTAATCTTTTCTTGTCACATACTCAATTCCAACCCCATTCATATCATATTAAACTATCATTTAACAAAAATTGCAAGAACGTTAACTTGTTTACAGGAAAATATCATTTTGCCACTTATCTGCCACCCAAGATTTATCAGAATCATTTTTCATAACAGCCTCACTATTTCCTAAACTTTGGCCACTTTGGTT
>JABUQX010082688.1:47500-96300 GCA_015478945.1 Trachelipus rathkii | reverse complement strand
AAATAACTCATAACTGGTCTAATAATTGTATGATAAGATATAAGAACATGGTGAATAAGAATCACTCATCACACAGGTAATATATCCAAGTTAATAAGGTAATATTAGTTAGATTTTTTCTAAGTTCTTCCATTTCTTTCTTAAGTCCCAGGTCATTCATATATATATATAACTGATCCCAATATAGAGTAATAATGGTAAAATGTATGGAAAATAGTAAATATAAAGAGTGCATGAAGAAGTATAATATTTTACATATACACTTATTGACTATACTTTTAGTGAAGAGTATGCTTATTATATTAGATTATTACATGATATATAGAGAAGTATAAAGATAAGATAAAAAGATATATATGTTACATATATGTTAAGAGAATGAATATGAGTGTTAATAGATAATAGGAGACCCATGGTAATACTATACTGAGAAAATTTAGACTCAAGTGAAAGTGAAGGAGACTAAATTATAAAAATGTTAGGCAGATAGTACAAACAAATTCCTCAAAGTAAAAACTCGCTTTTAGTAGTCTGCAGTACTGATAGTAAGGGTCTCCCAGGCGGTAAAGATCCAGAAATCCCAATCGAAGCGTGTGTGAATCTCTCTTTAAGATTTCTTTACGTCGATATTTATATAAAGAATTTGAGAATCGGTAGCATCACATATCATATAAATTGGGTTTTTTTCATGTTCTTAAATTCTTCCTAAATTCTTCACTCCATCAACTGCTACCTTATACGTGAACCAACTTCTTTTCGCTTTTTTAATCAAAATACGATAGTGACGTTTTCGTACTCACTCTGTTCATATCCTCGCGGTGTGGACAAATTCAGGCGGGTTTCTACGAAGCCACCATTATAATTGACGTTTCCTGATACTCATAAAACCATGCGACCCTCAAACCCCACACCCGGCACAGTCGTAGTGGACGAACTATCGTTAAGTAAGTTAAGCTGTATACCTGTTAGCTAAACATAGTACCATCGGAGCGAGATGCTAATTCCCTGAACATCACCCTCCTTTACGATAAATACCAGCCCATTTAAATCTTGCAGGCGTAGTGCAGAAGGCTCCACTTTTGCTTGATCGGGGCAGCACAAAATAACGGAACTTTACTTCCTGAGATGTAGCAAATAAATTTTCGTCTCAAGCTAGTTTTTGAAAGGTGCCATAAGTATATTGCTTTTTAAAATTTAGTCTCCTTGGGGTCTGAAGTTTTCTCAACAAAAATAATAACATCGTTATAACCAAATTAAAAATACTCAGTGTAATCAACGCACGACGCCCATTTCAGTGGTAAGTAGCTCCTCTAAGATTTTTCTTTTGTTATAGATGGAGTTGAGACTTTAAATGAACTTTAACGGTTCCGATGAAACTATCATTTCTTAGACGATTATTACTTTCCAATTCATGTTCCAGCAAAACTGACTCAAAACGCGGTAGTCATTTATTATTTTGGGCTTTCTTACGAATGTCACTATATGACGACGACGATGTTTCCTATAATGGGCGTCGTGCAGATTGATTTTTTGACTTAAGCCGTGCCCTAAAAAGCCATTACTTGCAGATCGTAGAAAATGGAATTTAAGTGAGACTAAACTATAATACCAAATATTAATATAAATAAATATAGTATGTATTGATAAATAATAGGATATAAGAAAAATTACAGGTTCCGTCGGGAACAATATGTAATAATCAGATGTGAATTATCATTCTAGATCATAGATTCCATTTTTTTAATTCCTGGAAAGGCTGGCAGAACAAAATTTAGATTTAACTACAGAAACTTCAAACACTTCCAACAGTGTTTTTACTATACTTTTGATGACCATAATCTATTCACAAAAGTCTTTCATTCGTACGTTAATCGCACTCTTAGTGTAGCAAAAAATCATCGTTTGAAACCCGAAACCGATTAAGGATACTGTAAGTGCTTCTGCTTTTGCAACATCTCCTGAGAAGAAAAAGTTTACGTTATATTTATGCCACGACAGCGTAAGTGGGAACTTTAAGATTTCTTTACGTCGATATTATATTAAGAATTGATATTCAGGTATTCCGCCCTCTCTCTCAAGATATCATTTATTGCTTATTTTTTCATGTCTCCACTTTTTCCACTTCATCATAACTTGGAGTCCGTGAACTTTTCGATTTTCCCTTAGACATTAAATAGTAGTGACGTTTCTGCTACTTCTGGTATCATCCCTTGAGGGGGTCGATCAGGCCGTTTCTCTAGTTAGCGCCTATTTCTTAAAAATACTGGTCGTTTCGATTACTCATGAAAAACCACACCTCAAACCACCAAACGTGGCAATAATATTTTCGTTAGGATGAACTATCGTTAGCGTTAATAGTATTTCATCGATTATAGTGACGCTTTGTTCCTGGTGCACCGTTTATGCTTCAGCGTACGTTAAATTTAAAGAAAAAAATTTCACCTTTATTATAGTCTGACTTTTTATAGCTGATTTTACTTTAAACCTTTGAGTTGGCAAATGGTTCCTACGAAACGTCATCTATTGAACTATTATTATTACGCCACCGACTAAGCTGCTTGATTCTAAACGCGTGTGTAGAGTCACTTATTTTGCTGCATTGGGAACGCCCGCTCTGGCGACGAGACGCTCCGAGGTAAATGGGCGTCGCGCAATATTTTTGATTGTTATTTTCAATTTAGTTACCTCTAAAAAATTATTTATCGTAGAAAACGGAATTAAGGGAGACTAAAATACACATACACAACATATAAATACAAATATATGATCATGATAAATAATTAGTATACTTAAGAAAAATTAAGAACGAAGAAAAAATAAATATCCAATATGTGAATAACTTATTATTAGCAATTCTTTAAAGGCTTAGATTCCGTAAATTTTTTTTTGTTTCTCTCGGGAAAAAAAACTCGTTTAAGGAACAAAAAATTTATTTTGCACCATCTCCCGAAAAGTAGTGAGTAACGTTATTTCGTGCCCCGAGTGAACCGTAGGAGGGTACCTTTAATATTTTTTTTACGTTAATTTTTAAAGTGTAGCAAAAAATCGCTCAAAGCCTATAGGAAATGGGGGTCGTTTATAATAATTTATTAGTTCCCAAAAATTATTTCTTTCATAGAAAACTGAATTTTAGGGAGACTAAATTAAAAAAAAATAATAATATATATAAAGTACACTTGCCCTCGAAAAAAAACTCGCTTAAGGAACGAAAAATTTATTTTGCAACATCTCCCGAGAAGTAAAAAGTTACGTTATTTTGTGCCACGATTGAAGCGTAAGTGGGGACCTTTAAGATTTCTTTGCGTCGATATTTATATTAAGAATTGATATTCAGGTATTCACATATCATTTATTGTTTATTTTTTCTATCAAGTGTAATTCTTAATTTTTCCTAATTTTCATCATAATTTCTTTATCCGTGAACTTTTCATTTTCTCAAAATACGATATGCGCGCGCAGCATGTTTCGTAAAGCACCGAGACGTTCCTCGAAGGCGTGAACAATCGCGGCCGGTCATGCGAGTCACTTATAATATAAATGATACGCCGTGATTACCTTCGCTAAACGAACCGAACGATCAAACGGTGGTGGCAATATTTTCAGGATGAACTATCGTAAAGCGTATTACTATGATTATAGTGACGTTGACAGCCCTAAAACGCCGTTTATGCCTGAAGGTTAAAATTCTGAAAGGTACCTCTGGCTTTTTCCTTTGAGGTCGACTTTTGAAGAGCGATTTTGACTCGCAAATCCTCGGCTTTGAAAACGGTTCCGACGAAACGTCACTATCGGAACCATTATTACGCTTAACGACGTCCTAAGAGTAAAAATGGATTCTAAATGCGTAGAGTCATTTATTTTGGGCCTTTACGAAACGTCACTATATGACCATGGGGCACGAAATAACGTTACCCTCTACTTTTCGGGAGATGGTGCAAAATAAATTTTGTTCCTTAAGCGAGTTTTTTTTCCCGAGAGAAACAAAAACGGAATCTAAGTCTTTAAAGAAGGATTAATAATAATCAGTTATTCACATATTGGATATTTATTTTTTTTTCTTCTGTTCTTCATCATCACAAAAAAGTCTTAATTATTTATCATCATCTATACCAGTGGTTCTCTCAAACTTTTTTCGATTCATAAAGCACTTTTGACTAATTCAAGTTTGCCGAAGTCACCCAATGTTAGATTCTAAAAAGAAAGTCTTCCAATTTATAAAATAGGGTCTATCATCAATCATAAAATTGCAATACTTTTGCATGATCACAGCATGCCAAAAGTATTATGATTTGCCTCTCCCTGAATATACAAACATATAAGTGATACCATGCAACTAAAATTCTCTTTAGAAAGTTGGAAGTAAAATTCAAAATCGATTAAAATTTTTAAATGAAAACGAAATACATTTATGAAATGTTCAAAACTTTCGCGTCACCTCCTGAGGGGAAGCTGCGCCACCCAAATGTGACGCGTCTGCGCGTCACACAGTTTGAGAAACCACTCTATTCATATACTATACGATGATCATATTAATATTGATAGTTTAGTTCCTTAAATTCATTTTCTACGCATACAAATAATTACCTTAGATAACTAAATTCAGAACAAAATGTTATTATTGCACGACGCCCATTTACCTCGGAAACGTCGTCGTCATCGTCATATAGTGACGTTTCGTAAAGCCCAAAATAAACGCCGTTAGACTCAGCGCGTTTAGAATCATTTTTACTGAGGCTAGCAAAACACGCCAAGCGTAATAATAGTTCCTGCCTCAATACGACGTTCAGGGAACCGTTTATAACTCCGCGGTCTAATTCAAAATCGCTCTTCAAAAAGTCGCCTAAAAAAAAAAGAAATTTTTTTTCAAATTTTAACTCATACCTTCGACTTATAATTATAAACGGCACAGAATAAACGCCACTATAATAATAATTAATAATACAATAACGATAGTTCAACGAGCTTTGAGGGCGCGTTAGATACTTATACATAGTATTTTAATTTAGTCTCCTATAAAATACCGTGTAATAAAAGAAAAATAATAATGAAAATTAAAGTGGTAACGGCTCGCTTCTATAGCCAAGCATTTTACACAAATTGGTGTGTGTGTAAAAAAATCTTAAAGGTACCTCCTACGGTTCACTCTTCCGCTAAAGTACCTAAATAAATTATTTTCATTTCTTACTTCTTTCGAGATGGCATATTATTTATATACAAGAACTGATATATTCAGGTAATTCACATATCATTAATTGTTTATTTTCATGTTGTTAATTTTTTCCCACTTCTTCATCATATAACTTTCTGTACGTCTCTATCCCAGTGAACGTTTTTCGTTCTTTTTTCCTCTCGTGGGTATCACTGATACAGCATACATAAGTGACAGCCAGTATCACGGAGACGATCTGATCCCTTTGAGGATCAACACCGAGGCCGGGTTTCCTACGGCGTCAACAATACTCTGCGCGCGCGGCAAGTAATGACATCGTTTCTACCTGGCAAAAACGACCTTCGAACGTAAGCGCGTATTACCCTATTACACAGACGTTTATTCTTGTACCGTTTATAAGTCGAAGCGGCAAGTTAAAATTTCAGTAATTGTACTTTTTCCTGAAAGCCGACTTTTTGAGAATAGCTATTTTTGATTTAATCTTTGAGTTCTAAATGTCTTAGACGAAATGTCATTTCTATTAGAACTATTATACGCTTTACCACGTTCTATGTAAATGGATTCTAAACGCGTAGAGTCATTTATTTTGGGCTTTTACGAAACGACACTATATGACGAGGACGTTTCCGAGGTAAATGGGTTAAAATATTTTTATTATTTTTTATTTTATTTTACTCCGAAAAATTATTTATCGTAGAAAAACAAATTTAAGGGAGACTAAACTCTAAAAGAAAAGTGAATATAAATAAATATCAAATATAGTACACTTGCTCCCTGAAAAACTCGTTTAGCATGTTGATAAATCAAGACTTTAAGAAAATTGAGAACGAAGAAAAAAAAATATCCAATGTGAATAACTGATTATTATCAAATCTTACAGATCTGATCTGTAATTATTTTTTTATTTTTTGGTTTCTCTCAGGAAAAAAACTCTTAACAACAACAACAACAAAATTATTTTTGCACCATCTCCCGAAAGCAAAGAGTAACGTTATTTCGTACCCCGAGTGACCGTTGGAAGGTACCTTTAAGAATTTTTACGTTAATTTTTAATGTGTAGCAAAAATCGCTCAAAGCCTACAGGAAATGGGCGTCGTGCGCTTCTTTAATTATTTTTGCTTATATTCTTTATTTAGAGACAACTTGAATCACTTAAAGATAGAGTTCAAATTAAAAATATATAAAAGATAAAAGCACAATGAACGGAAAGTGCCTTATTTATGGTGTAAATGGCGTCGTGCAATAGTTTTTCATGCTTTTAATTTAGTTACCTCTAAAATTATTTTTCATAGAAAATGAATATAAAAGAACTAAAAAAATTAATATAAATAAATATGGGTATAAATCATAGATAAATAATGGTTAAGACTTTAAGAAAATTAAGAACGATGAAAATAAATATCCAATATGTGAATAACTTATTATTAGCTATACAGACTTAGACCTGTAATAATTTTTTTTTTTTTTTTGTTTCAGGTACAAATCCGCTTAAGGAACAAAAAATTTATTTTGCAACATCCCGGAAAGTAGAGAGTAACGTTATTTCGTGCCCCGAGGAACGAAGTAGGATGGTACCTTTAATATTTTTTTAAGTTAAATTTTGTTGTGTTCGTTAGGAGGCCCGACACCCCCGGAATTCTAATTTATCTTTCTTAAGTTTTAATCTTACTACATAAGTTTTTGATCACGTGAAAGCCCAAACTACCTTTTCCAGAATGAATATAAACTATACAGAGAGATGCAAGTACAATTTGCCCTCGAAAAACTAAGCTATGTGAACGAAAAATTTATTTTGCAACACATCTCCCCGAGTGTTACGTTATTTTTTGTGCTCCCTGATCGCGTAAGTAAGGTCACCCTTTAAGATTTCTTTTATTCGATATTTATATTAAGAATTGACATTCAGGTCACACTATCAATTTGTTTGTTTATTTTTTCTATGTTCTTAAATTTTCCTAATTTTCATCATGTCCCTTATCAGTCCTGTTTTCTGTCCCTCAAAATACGATAGTGACGTTTCGTAAATACCGAGACGTATACTCGGAAGATATACCTGTAACGGTGCCGGGTTTCTACGGCGTCAGTTCTGGCAACAGCAATGACGCTCTCGATTACCGCTAAAACGAACACCGGCTCTTTTCAGTCGTTAAGCTATTACCTTAAGCTATTATAGTGACCTTTTTCTGCAAATTCACCCCATTTATCTAGGCTGTATGTTGAATTTGAAAGCACTGGTTCTTCCCAGCTTCCAATTTTTTGAGAGGGATTCATCTTTGACCTTGAGTTATAAAAACTGTTCCGTTGAAACGTCAAATACCTTCTATTGAAATAATACTTCACGCTTAATCTGACGTTCTCCTAATGATAAAAATGGATTCTAAACGCGTAGTCATTTATTTTAGCTTTTACGAAACGTCACTATATGACGACGCCATTTCCTATAGGCCTTGAGCGATTTTTTGCTACTCATGATAAATAATTAATTTTAAGAAAAATTAAATTTACAAAAAAATAAATATCCAATGTGTGAATAACTGATTATTATCAATTCTTACAGACTGACCTCGTATACTCTTTTTTGTTTCTCTTTGAAAAAACCTGCTTAAGGAACAAAAATTGTATTCTTTTGCCCATCTCCCGTAATGTAGAAGTAACAGTATTTCTGCCCCGAGGAACCGTGGTAGGTAGAAGGGCAGGCCTTCCTGCACATTATAGGGTTTTTAAAGTGGAAAGTGTCTGCTTCTCAATGCCTATAGAAATGGGCGCGTCGTGTGCGTTGTTTTTTTTAATTATTTCTTTGTTTAGTTAGCTCTAAAAATTATTTTTCATGGAGTAACGGCATTTTAAGGGAGACTAAATTAAAAATTTTAATAATATATATAAAGTACACCTGTTCCTCGAAACTGCTTTTAAGGAACGAACTAGTACTATTTTTGCAACATCTCCTCTGAGGAAGTAAAAAGCTGTATTGCTTTTGTAGTCTGGATCGAGCCAGGTAAGGACCTTAAGATTACTTCGATATTTTTATATTAAGAATTGATATTCAGATCCTAAATCACAATTACAGGTTTATTTTCATGTTCTTAATTTAAGGGTCTAGTTAAATCATAAGTTTATCCGTGAACTTTTCGTTTTTGTCCTCAAAATACGATAGTGACGTTTCGTAAATTCCGAGACGATACTCGGAAGATATCAATCGAGGCCGGGTTTCCTCTACGGCGTCACTATAATATAATGACGTTTCTCGATTACCATATGAACTATCGTTAAGCGTATTAATTATTATTATAGTGACGTTTATTCTGTACCGTTTATAAGTCGAAGGTATAAGTTAAAATTTGAAAAAAAAAATTTCTATTTTTCCCGAGGCCGACTTTTTGGAGAGGGATTTTGATTTAGACCTTTTGAGTTATAAACGGTTCCGTTGAAACGTCACTATTGGAACTACTATTACGCTTAACGACGTTCTAAGCATAAAAAATGGATTCTAAACGCGTAGAGTCATTTATTTTGGGCTTTTACGAAACGTCACTATATGACGAGGACGTTTCCGTAGGCTTTGAGCAATTTTTTGCTACACTTTAAAAATTAACGTAAAAAAAATATTAAAGGTACCCTCCTACGGTTCACTCGGGGCACGAAATAACGTTACTCTCTATGTCAAACGCTTTGTAAATTTAAACTAAAAAGGAAAATGTTTCTCAGAACATTTAAAAAAAAATAGCTTTCATTTTTACAAAAGTCTTAATTATTTGCCATGATCTATACCAGTGGTTCTCAAACTTTTTCGATTCGCGGCACCCTTGACTTATTTAAGTTTGCCGAAGTCACCCTATGTTAGATTCTAAAAAGAAAGTCTTCCAATTTATAAAATAGGGTCTATCATTAATTATAAAATTACACCTATGAATCTTATCCACAGCATGCCAAAAAGCATTCCCAGGATTTGTCTCTGAATATATGGCAAATATATATATAACATACTAAAATTTTCTTAACAAAGTTGGAAAATTCAAAATTGATTAAAATTTTTAAACAGAAAACTTATAATTATGAAAATAACCAAAAACTTTCGCGTCACCCTTGTGGGGAAGCTGTGCCACCCAAATGTGACGCGTCACGTACGTTCGAGGAAAAGAAATCACTCCTGATTCATACTATGGACATTTTTATTCATATTAATTTTTTTATAGTTTGGCCCCAAATTCCATTTCTCTTCTACGATAAATATTTTTTGGTGGTAACTAAAATAAAAAAAGATAATAACATTGCACTTAACGCCTTATATCGCTCGAAAATAAGTTCAAAAGTCAAGCTCGCGATCATATTTTATGTTTTGAAACATACTTTTAATGTGTCAGTTGTCGCCTTCTGAACAGGGTTTCTTCTTCTTCCATTTATCCACCGTCCCAATTTAAAATAATAAACAAGATAAGATGAGAAAAACAAACTAAGTTAAAGGAACAAAAATTAATATACTTAAGATCACCCCCTGATACTACAGTTAAGTAATGAATCAACTATAAGGTAAACAAGATATAATGATCTAAGATAATGATATCAGACATATCTTATGTCATCAAACACACAGTAATGTTTGCAAAAATGGTAACAATATGAACACATCAACTAAACTACGATATCCAGTTACAGATACTCTTCATGGAAAGTCCTAACTATGAAACTCCCACATAATAGACATACCTTTATCCGTAAAAATGGTCCTTTTGTTTTTTTCCTCAAAAAATACGATAGTGACGGGCCATACTTCGTAATTACCGAGACGATCCTCTGAGGGGATCAATCGAGGCCGGATTTCCTCTAGGCGACACTATACTATAATGACGTTTCGAAGGGAACCGAAAAACGTCCAACGATCTCGAACGATCAAACGGCAATATTTTCAAGGATGAACTATCGTTAAATTCGTTCGTAATAATTATTATTATTATTATTGTGACGTTTTTTCATAATGTCAGCTATCCCTAGTTAAAATTTGAAAAAAATTTCCACTTCTTCCTAGGTCGACTTCTTTTGGGAGAGCGTTTGATTTAGACTTTGAGTTATAAACGGTTCCGATGAAACGTCACTATTATAAAATACTATTATTACGCTAACGACGTTCTGCGGAAAAATGGACTTCTAAACGCGTAGAGTCACTTACTTTGCTTTACGAAACGTCACTATATGACCCAGGACGTTTCCGAGGTAAATGGGTGTCGTGCAATTTTTTCTTCATATTTTTTAATTTAGTTACCTCTAAAAATTATTTTCTATCGTAGAAAATGGAATTTATGGAGACTAAACTAAAAAAATTAATATAAAATAAATATATAGTATAAATCATGATAAATAATTAAGAGATTTAAGAAAAATTAAGAACGATAAAAAATAAATAATCCTATAATATGTGAATAACTTGATTATTATCAATTCTTTGTTGACTTAGATTCCGTGTAATAGCCTTTTTTGGTTTCCTCTCTCGGAAAACCCTTAAGGAACAACAAAAAATTTATTTTTGGCACCACATCTTCCGAAAAGTGAAGTAACGTTATTTCTGTACCCTGAGAGGAATGTAGAAAGTGGTACCTTTAATTATTTTACGTTAATTTTTAAAGTATAGCAAATCGCCCAAAGCCTATAGGAAATTGGGCGTCGTGCGTTGTTTTTTTTATTTTTACTTCAGTTACCTCTAAAAATTATTTATGAAAACAAGCAACGTCGCTACGCCCTCCCAACGTGCGCTGCAGTTTTCGAGCGAGCGCAGCCTCGGGAACATATCACTCTCGCTGCTCGCTCGCTGCATGCATGTTTGGTTGGTATTTGAAAAGGGTAAAAAGGAGGGCAATGCTGGTGAGCTCACTGTTCGCTGCGTTGCTCGCCGCGTTCGCCGCGTGGTTTTATCGGGCGCACCGTCAGCCGCGATTACAAAGTGGAAAATATTATGGCTAGAACAGAGGGATGCTTTTACCGGATATCGTAGCAACTGTAAAAATAGGCAATGGTCAAATACCTAGCTCACCCATACTGGGCGTGCCTACCTATACTGCTGTCGCTCGCTACGTTCGTGGTTTTACCGGCAGCGGCCCGAAAAAGTGATGATGAAAAGGGTCGTGAAAAGGGGGACGTTTTGGCAACCCATTATTCATAGCATAGTAGATGAATCAAAAGTGGGACTAGCAAGTAAAGACAGATATTACATATATAAAGTGCTACCTCTGCTCCTCGAAAAACTCATGCCAGCAACGAAAAATTTATTTTGCAACATCTCCGAGAAGTGCAAAAAAAAGTTACGTTGAGCTTCGTGCCCCGATCGAAGCGTAAGTAAGGACCTTTAAGATTTCTTTACGTCGATATTTATATTAAGAATTGATATTCAGGTATTCACTCATCATTAATTGGTTATTTTTTCTATGTTCTTAATTTTTCCTAATTTTCATCATATACTCGGAAGATATCAATCGAGGCCGGGTTTCCTCTACGGCGTCACTATAATATAATGACGTTTCTCGATTACCATAAAAACGAACTCGAACGTATTTTCAGGGATGAACTATCGTTAAGCGTATTAATTATTATTATAGTGACCTTTTTTCTGTACCATTTATAAGTCAAAGGTATAAGTTAAAATTTGAAGAAAAAAAATTTCAATTTTTCCCGAGGCCGACCTTTTGGAGAGCGATTTTGATTTATACCTTTTGAGTTATAAACGGTTCCGTTGAAACGTCACTATTGGAACTACTATTACGCTTAACGACGTTCTAAGCATAAAAAATGGATTCTAAACGCGTAGAGTCATTTATTTTGGGCTTTTACGAAACGTCACTATATGACGACGCCATTTCCTATAGGCCTTGAGCGATTTTTTGCTACACTTTAAAAATTAACGTAAAAAAATATTAAAGGTACCCTCCTACGGTTCACTCGGGGCACGAAATAACGTTACTCTCTATGTCAAACGCTTTGTAAATTTAAACTAAAAAGGAAAATGTTTCTCAGAACATTTAAAAAAAATAGCTTTCATTTTTACAAAAGTCTTAATTATTTATCATGATCTATACCAGTGGTTCTCAAACTTTTTCGATTCGCGGCACCCTTGACTTATTTAAGTTTGCCGAAGTCACCCCATGTTAGATTCTAAAAAGAAAGTCTTCCAATTTATAAAATAGGGTCTATCATTAATCATAAAATTGCAATACTTTTGCATGATCACAGCATGCCAAAAGCATTCCCAGGATTTGTCTCTGAATATATAAATATATATGATAACATAATTATCATTTTCTAACAAAGTTAAAAAAAAAAAACATCAAAATTTAAATGAAACTTAAATGCAATTATGAAAATGTTCAAAAAATTCGCGTCACCCCTGAGGGCCACCCAAATGTACGCTGCCCACACAGTTTGAGAACCACTTGATCTTATACTATATTTATTATTCATAAGTTAATTTTTTTTTGCAGGTTTGGTCTCCCTAAATCTACTTCCTTCTTCTACGATAACATTTAGAGGTAACTAAATAAAAAAAAAGATAATAAAATTGCACGACGCCCATTTACCTCGAAAACGTCCTCGTGTCGCGTTGTTTTAATTATTTTTTTGTTTAGTTACATTTTTTGCTTAGTTACCTCTAAAAATTATTTTTCATTGAAAACTGAATTTCAGGGAGACAACTAAGTTACAAAAAATAATAATATATATAAAGTACACTTGCCCTCGAAAAACCCGCTTAAGGAACAAAAATTATTTTTGCACCTGAGTGCTAAAAGGTAATGTTACTTCGTGCCCCGATCGAAGCGTAAGTTGGGACCTTTAAGATTTCTTTACGTCGATATTTATATTAAGAATTGATATTCAGGTATTCACTTATCATTAATTGTTTATTTTTTTCTATGTTCTTAATTTCTTCTCCCTTAATTTTCATCATATACCTTTATCCGTGAATCAAACTTTTCTGTTTTTTTCCTCAAAATACATAGTGACTCTTTCTTTCTAATGAGACGATACTGGAGGGGGATCAATCGATGGTTTCCTCTACGGCGCTTCAATGTAAATATACTATAATGATTTCGATTACCTTCATAAAAACGACCTCGAACGATCAAACGTGGCAATATTTTCTAAGATAAAATATCGTTAAGCGTGCCACTCTACGTGACGCTTTTTTCGTACCGGCTTAAGTCGAAAGGTTCAAGTTAAAATTTGAAAAAAATTCAATTTTTCCAGAGGTTGACTTTTAGGTGTTGCGCGTTTTTGATTTAGACCTTTTGAGTTATAAACGGTTCCGATGAAACGCGTCACTATTGGAACTATTAGGGTTACGCTAACTGACGTTCGAAGGTAAAATGGATTCTAAACGCGTAGAGTCATTTATTTCGGGCTTTTACGAAACGTCACTATATAAAGCTAATATAGGGGCTGTCGGCGGTAACGGCATAGTGGTCGGGGCACTTAAGAGTTAACGATGAAAAATAAATATCCAATATCAACTGAGCCATATCGGGCTCTTGCGGCCCGACCCGTACAATTTGCTGGAAACTCGCTAAGGAACAAAAATGACAGCCTGTACCATCCCGAAAGTGCAGTAACGCCATTTTCGCGTCGCCGAGGAACGGAAGGGTACCCATTATTCGCGCTGGCTGACGCGCAAAATCAGCCAAAGCCCATAATGGCGTCACCATTTCTTTTATACCTTCTAAAAACATTACAGAAAATGATGCCAAGGGAGACTAAATAAAGGGCCCAGGCACACCCGCAGAACGAAAAGATTTAACATCGAGAAGTGCAAATATTGTGATTGATGCTGTAGTATAATATCCTTTAAGTTTTTTACGTCGATATTTATATTAAGAATTGATATTCAGGTATTCGCTCATCATTAATTGTTTATTTTTCTATGTTCTTAATTTTTTCTAATTTTCATCATATACTCGGAAGATATCAATCGAGGCCGGGTTTCCTCTACGGCGTCACTATAATATAATGACGTTTCTCGATTACCATAAAAACGAACTCGAACGTATTTTCAGGGATGAACTATCGTTAAGCGTATTAATTATTATTATAGTTGACCTTTTTTCTGTACCATTTATAAGTCAAAGATATGAAAAAACTGAAAAAGAAAAATTTCAATTTTTCCCGAGGCCGACTTTTTGGAGAGAGAGCGATTTTGATTTAGACCTTTGGCTGAGGTAAACGGCCCGCTTGGTTCGTCGCTATTGAACTACTATTACGCTTAACGACGTTCTAAGCATAAAAAATGGATTCTAAACGCGTAGAGTCATTTATTTTGGGCTTTTACGAAACGTCACTATATGACGACGCCATTTCCTATAAGGTATGATGAAAATTAGGAAAAATTAAGAACATAGAAAAAATAAGGCCTCGATTGATTGAATATCAATTCTTAATATAAATATCGAAGTAAAGAAATCTTAAAGGTCCCCACTTACGCTTTTCTGATCAACGATGCACAAATAACGTAACTTACCGAGATGTTGCAAAATAAAATTTTCGTTCCTTAATAAATCATATTTTTCTTTTTTCGAGGGCAGCACCTCTTTATATATATATAATTTTTTTTAATTTAGTCTCCTTAAATTCATTTTTCTATGAAAAATAATTTTTAGAAATAACTAAACAAAAAATAAAAACAACGCACGACGCCCATTTCCTATAGGCTTTGAGCGATTTTTTGCTACACTTTAAAAATTAAACTAAAAAATATTAAAGGTACCCTTCTACGGTTCACTCGGGGCACGAAATAACGTTGCTAATGACCTCATCCCAAAAATAAATATTTCTTCTTGCACCATCAAGGAGTTTTTTTTCCGAGAGAAACAAAAAAAAAAATTTATTACGGAATCTAAGTCTTCGTAAAGAATTGATAATAATCAAGTTATCTTCACATACGATATTTATTTTCCATCGTTCTTTAAATCTTTCTTAAAAGTCTCTGAACAATTATTTATCATGATTTATACCATATTTATTTATATTAATTTTTTGTTTAGTTCCTAAATTCCATTTTCTGATAAATATTCTCTTAGAGGTAACTAAATTAAAAAATAATGCGAGCTGCACGACGCCCATTTATTCGGAACGTCAAATAAATAGCTTTTGTAAAAGCCCAGTAAAGATCAGTGCTGGGAATCCTTTCACTTAGAATCGTGTTGTGTAATAGCCTATAGAGTAATACAGGTTTCGTCGGTCCAGCTTATAATCAAAATTTGGGTCAGGTAACGCCTTCCTTAAAAAGTCGACCTCTGAGTCGGACTTTTTGAAAGGATTTGATCAGACCTTGGTGCTATAAACGGTTCCGTTGAAATCGTCATCATTGAAACGTCTTCATTTTACATTACGCTTAACTACGTTCTAAGCATAAAAATGGATTCTAAACGCGTAGAGTCATTATTTTGGTTTTGCTTACGAAACGTCACTATATATGACGACGCCATTTCCCTATAGGAATTTTGAGAGCGATTTTTTTTTGCCACACCCTTAAAAACAACGTGTAAAAATATTAAAAGCGGTACCCTCCCATGTGGTCTGCCACTCGTGGGGCACGAAGTCAACGTTACTCTACTTCGCGAGGTGGTGCAAAATGGAAGCCCTTGTTCCTTAGGCGCAGTTTTTTTCTCCTGCAGAAACCAAAGTAAAAAAAATAATTACGGAATCAAAGTCTATAAAGAATTGATATTCAATCTAATAATAAGTTATTCACATATTGGATATTTAATTTTTCTTCGTTCTTAATTTTTCTTAAAGTCTTAATTATTTATCATGATCTATACTATATTTATTCATATTATAATTTTTTTATAGTTTGGTCTCCCTTTAAATTCCATTTTCTACGATAAATATTTTTAGATGTAATTCAAATTAAAAAGTGATAATAAATACAGCATATAGGAAATGGGCGTCGTTCGTTGTTTTTTTAATTATTTTTTTGTTTAGTAACATTTTGTTTAGTTACCTCTAAAAATTATTATTTCGTAAAAAACTAAATTTCAGGGAGACTAAATTAAAAATAATAATATATATAAAAGTACACTTGCCCTCGAAAAAAAAACTCGCTTAAGTAACGAAAAATTTATTTTGCAACATCTCCCGAGAAGTAGAAAGGTACGTTATTTTGTGCCCCGATCGAAGCGTAAGTTGGGACCTTTAAGTTAAATTTACGTCGATATTTATATTAAGAATTGATATTCAGGTATTCACTTATCATTAATTGTTTATTTCTTCGGTAAGTTCTTAATTTTTCCAATATTCATCATCATACCATATCCAAACAAAACTCTTTCGCCTTCTTTCCCAAAATGCCATATAAGAAGTTTATTTGTTATTACCGAGACGATACTGAGGGGGATCAATCGAGGCCGGGTTTCCTCTACGGCGTCACTATAATATAATGACGTTTCTCGATTACCATAAAAACGACCTCGATCTTAATTATTTATCATAATCTATACTACGTTTATTTATTTTAATATTTTTTTTATAGTTTAGTCTCCCTAAAATTCCATTTTCTACGATGAATAATTTTTAGAGGTAACTAAATTAAAAATAAAAGATAAAAAATATTGCACGACGCCCATTTACCCGTCGATCAGTTTTCGAAATGGCTCTCCCATAAAACAACATCTTCTTTAACAAACCATTTTCTAGGGGTGACCAAATTAAAAAAAAAATTTAAACTAATAATAATATTTTTTCGATAAGTACCCCACACGACACTCATTTCACCCGGAAACGTCGTTGTTAAATAATCTCGAGAGAGACTAAAAGCGGATGTAAGGTGCTTAGACACCCCTCGTTACTTTCCGGGAGTGTCAGGTTGGCACGAAATAACATTACTTTGTACTTCTCGGGAGATTGAGCAAAATAAAAGTTTCGTTCCTTAAGCGAGTTATTTCTAATGAAACAAAAAAAAATATTATGGAGTCTAGGACTTCGCGAAGTCCCGTAAGGTTAAGCATGTCGTAACGAAGTAACAGAAAACTGCGGTCGCCTATCTCGACGCATCGCCTAATTAATTTTTTTTTTGGTTTCTTTATAAAAAAAACTCGCTTAAGGAACGAAAAAATTATTTTGCAGTCTATATCTTTCGAAACATGATGCAACAGATTTAATTCGTTGATTCAGCAAAATAAAATTAAATTTGAATATTTGTTTTATTTAAATTATATTGTGCTTAATAATTAAAAATAAATAAAGCTTTTAAAATATATTTTTAATATCAATTGTCAAATATGCAAAATTTAATTTGTCAACTAAGCAAAATTTTATTAAATTGCGATATTTGTTTTTCTTAAATATGTTTTGCTTAATAATCAAAAAAATCAAGCTCTTAAAATTTATTTTGAATATAATATGTCAACTAAGCAAAATCTAATTAAAATATAACAATGGTTATATTTAACAATGGAATATTTTGTTTTTCGCAATACTTTTTGCCAACTAAGCACAATTTAAATAAATTGAAATAATTTTGCTAAATAATAATGTTTTGCTTAATAGTAAAAAAAATAGTTAAAAAAAATATTTTTCTTAGAATTTGTCACCTAAGCAAAATTTAAATAAATTGTGATATTTGTTTTTTAATATGTTTTGCTTAATAAACAAAAATATTCAAGCTTTTAAAATGTATTTTGAATTTAATATGTCAGCTAAGCAAATTCTAATTAAAATAGAACAATGGATTATTTTTAATTAATTAAATTAAAATATTTTGTTTTTCGAAATACTTTTTGCTTAATAATCATAATAAATCAAGCTGACGTAACACTTTCCGTCTATAAAAGAGAGAGTTTTCGCTGCAAGGGTATCATAGTTAATTTAAACGCACAACGAGGTGCTTCTTAGGCGAACAGAACATACGACCAAATACGAAGGGGTGAAACCGGATATCTTATTCTACAACGAGCCGTTACCACAAGTAAACGCATCAAAGAGTTTCGAAATTACGACTTACTACGAATAATAGGAGCTTCTGTAACCCTCGCTCCTTTCAATCATCTGGTTTACGCGGCGACCGAATCTCGCCGTCGGCTTTTTATAAATCGAGAACCCATCAGAGAAATTCAAACGGAAATCGAATCTCGACAGCTCGCCGAATTGAATATTCCATGTGGAGTTCTTTGAAAATTCACGAGCTCTTTTCACTCTACGTTTACTATTTTTTTAAAATTATGTTGTACATCAGAATAAGATTTTCATGCTAATAAAAATTGTTTAAAACATTTTTTTTTCATTCCTTTTTTATACCTTATTTTATTAAAAGAAGCTAAGGTCGCCACATCTTCCTGTCTAATTTTGTTATTCGTGAGTTAATCCTAAATATTTTGGTTAATAATCAAAACGAACGTGTTTGGAATGTAATTTGTGTGAAAAAAATTAATTAAACTGGTATATAAAGAACACTTTGAAAATTAACGTGAAAAAAACTATAGGGTTCCTTCCCCTTACGCTCCATTGGGGCACGAAATGACGTTACTTTCGACTTCTCGGAAGATGGGACAAAATAAATTTGTCGTAAGCGAGTTTTTCTCGAGCAAACAGAAAAAAAAGTTACGAAATCTAAGACTTCGAGTAGTCGAGTAAGGTTGAGCGTGTTTTAAAGAAGTAATAGATCGAAACTGCGGTTGCCTTTTGCAATCCGTCGATCATTTTTTCGAAGCAGCTTCGGATATCGTAAAACTAAAAGCAGCTGGAGAGTGCTTATACGCCCCTCGTCACTTTCCGTGGGGTGTCGGGCCTTCTAAAGAAAACTTTGAAAATTAACGTAAATAAATCTCAAGAGCTCCTCGATCTTATTATTATTATATTTTTTTAATTTACTCTCCCATAAAACACCGGCTTCTTTAACAAACCATTTTCTAGTGGTGACTATTAAAAATAATAATTTTTTTTGAAAAGTACCTTACACGACACCTATTTTACTCGAAAACGTCGTTGTTAAATAATCTCGAGAGACTTAAATCGGATGTGAGGTGCTTAGACGCCCCTCGTTACTTTCCGGGGGTGTCGGGTTGGCACTTAATAACGTTACTTTGTACTTCTCGGAAGATTGAGCAAAATAAAATTTTCGTTCCTTAATAAATCATAAAATTGCAATAATTTTGCATGATCACAGCATGCCAAAAGGATTCCCAGGATTAACAGAATATATAAATATATATAAGGATAACACATAACTAAATTTTTCTTAACAAAGTTGGAAAATTCAAAATCGATTAAAATTTTTGAAAATAAAAACTGAAATACAATTATGAAAAAGTTCAAATCTTTCACGCCCCTGAGGGAAAGCTGCGCCACCCAAATGTGACGCGTCACACAGTTTGAGAACCACTGGTGATGATGATGTTAAAAATTAAGACACTTTAAGAAAATTAAGAACGCTAAATTTAAAGTGTAAAGTAAACAAACTGCTTTCCAAACCTATAGGAAAATGTATATCAAAGTGTTTTTTTTTACTATTTTTTAGTTTATTACCTTCTAAACATATAATTATTTTTCATAGAAATCTCAATTTAAGGGAGACTAAATTATAAAAATAAGCACAGCAGTGTATTGCCCTCGAAAAAAATCCTCGCTTAATTAACGAAAATTTATTTTGCAACATCTCCCGAGAAGTAAAAAGTTAGGTTATTTTGTGCCCCGATCGAAGCGTAAGTGGGGACCTTTAAGATTTCTTTACGTCGATATTTATATAAAGAATTGATATTCAGGTATTCACATATCATTAATTGTTTATTTTTTCTATGTTCTTAATTTTTCCTAATTTTTCATCATACCTTTATCCGTGAACTCTTTGTTTTTTTCCTCAAAATACGATAGTGACGTTTACCGAGACGATCCTCGGAGGGGATAAATCGATTCCGGGTTTCCTCTATGGCGTCACAACAATTATACATAATGACGTTTCTGATTACCATAAAACGCACTTCCAACGATCAAACGGCGTGGCGCAAATAACGCCAGCCACTGTGTAAAATAAAGTACTCTTTTTTTTCCTTAGCGAGTTTTTTCTCGAGAGAAACCAAAAAAAAATTATGAAATCTAAGTCTAAAGAATATAATAATCGCTTATCATATAATTGTTTTTTTTTCTGTTCTTAATTTTCTTTATATTTTAATTAATTATCATCATCTAAAGCAAAAACGCTTTTAAAGCCTATGAAAAGTGGGTGGTGTCGTGCGTTTTTGCTTTAAATCTTTTTGTTTGTAATTTAGTTACCTCCTCTAAAAATTATTTTTCGGAGAAAACTGAATTTAAGGGAGACTAAACTATAAAAAAAATAATATATATAGTACACTTGCCAGATAATGTAAAATAAATTGTTCGTTCCCTAAGCGATTTTTTTTCGAGCCCGAGAAGTAAAAAGTTACGTTGTTTTGTGCCCCGATCGAAGCGTAAGTGGGGACCTTCAAGATTTCGTTACGTCAATTTTTATATAAAGAATTGATATTCAGGTATTCACATTATCATATATTTGCTTTTTTTTCTTTGTTCTTAATTTTTCTTAATTTTCATCATACGAAACGACAGTCTCACCTTTTTTTATCTTTTTTTTTTGTTTTTAGGAAAATATTTTACTTCAGTTACCTCTAAAAAATATTTATCATAGAAAATTGGTTTTAAAGAAGACTAATTTATAAAAAATATATATATAATAGTTTAAAAGGATTTGGTAATATAAAAATATCGCTTAAAGTCTATACCTTTATCCGTGAACTTTTTTCGTTTTTTTCCTCAAAATACGATAGTGACGTTTCGTAATGACCGAGACGACCATCGGTGGGGATAAATCGAGGCCGGGTTCCATTGATGCGTCACTATTTTATAATGACGTTTCTTCAGAACCCTAAAAATGACCTCAGACGATCAAACGGTAAAAATTTCAAGCACGAACTATGGTTAAGCGTGATACTCGTGTACATAGTGACATTTCTTTGGGACCATTTATAACCCGAAGGTCTAAGTCAAAATTTAAAAAAAAATTCAAAATATTTTTTGAGGTCGACTTTTTGGAGAGCGATTTTGATTTAGACTTTCGAGTTATAAAAGGTCTTGATGAAACGCTACTATAGGATCGATTAATACGCTCAACGACGTTCCACGCATAAAAAATGGAACCTTTAAGATTTCTTTACGTCATCTCATCCTCGATTTTCTGAAAAGCTTCCAAACTTTCTCCAACGAAATTAACTAACTAGTGGCGTTTTACATTCTCCGAATCGGTATTTATGTGACGCGTTTCTCTTTCGCTTTCACTTTCTGGCTAAGCCTTCAAAAAAATATAAATCGAGTTACTAATCCGTTAGATACGATAAATTAAAAAATCTTTTCAAAAATATCTATATCGCGGAGGTAAAAGTATAAAAAAATTATTTTTTTATTCATTCTTTAGATATAAACCGCGCATCGCACGCGATAGGGCTCTGATGTCTTCAAACTAGTCATCTAGACGGTATTTAAATCTGAAGAGTTTATAAATTTCCAGACCGATGTTAGAGGTTTATAATAGCCGACCTTGGCCGTCTAAAACGTTTATATATCCAGACTACGAATTTTTGTTTGAAGAAGAAAGATTATTTACCTTCATAGATTGGCCCGTATATTTTATTTCTCCAGAAGAACTGGCGAAAGAAGGTTTTTTTTACTTGCGTGATGAAGATCTTTGCGAGTGCGTATTTTGCAAGAAAATTATCGGTCATTGGATACTGGGAGATACTCCGAAAGAAGAACATTTATACAAAAGTCCTCATTGTCCATTTGCCAGAGGAGGGAGAACCCAAAATATTCCAATAGAGAGAGTAAATCGGTTTTCGACAAATTTATGGGCGGATGCCGGTAATAGCTCCTCAAGCAGCGACATCGATGTTCGGAATTTTTGGAGAAGTGACACAAAAGGCTATCGTCCTTCTTTGGGACTTCGATTCAAGGAATTTTCAATCCAAGAAACTCGTTTACAGTCATTCAAGGGTTGGCCTAATAGGGTTACGCAGACTCCAGAAAAATTAGCGGAGGCGGGTTTTTACTATTATAAACTTAGCGATCACGTGAAGTGTTTCTTTTGTGGCCTAGGACTCAGAAACTGGGAAGCGAACGATGATCCGTTGGAAGAACACGCTAAATGGTCCGTTGACTGCCTGTTTGTTTCGATTTTGAAAGAAATAAAACGCTCAGACAGGGTTCGAAAGGAAGATCCTGCTTCTTGCGTTCCTTGGAGGGACAGGTCGTTGTCGAATGCAGCAGCAGAAGCAGCAGCAGCAGCAGTAGAAGTGGGAGCAGAAGCAGCAGCAGCAGCAGCAGCAGCAGAAGTGGGAGCAGCAGCAGCGGAAGCAGCAGCAGCGGGCCGTTGTCATTGTCGTTGTCGTCATTGTGGTCGTCGTCGTCGTCGTTGTCGTCGTCGTCGTTAGAATCTCTTAGTTAAAATGATAATTCAAAAAGGCCATCAGAAAGCGTATAAGGTAAACCGAACGAATATTAGACGATTACCTCGATACGGTTTTTGCCGGTAAATGAAACAGGATCGTCGACCACCGATGATCGTTCCAGTCGAGTAACGCGCCCTTCTTGCGCGCTCACCATGAAATGATCGGTTTGAAGGCGTACTTTATAACCGTCCTACAGATTGGACATTACTTAAGGAAAAACATTGTGGTGTGCAAAAATATTGATATATTCATAATACACATACATATATAAATATATATAAATTTATATCAGTTTTATCACGTTGTTTTTATTGAGAAATGTATACTTATATAAAATACCTGATAGCGTCGTTTCATAGGAACGAGACCTTGAACTCGATATATTTCCTTCGAAGGTCGTCTCGGTCCCCTTGAAACGTTTTTTGGCATGTTTAATAATAATACTATATATGATTACATTATTTATCATGCGCACCCTCGTGTGCACATATATGTAAATTAATCGTTTTCTTAACCCTTTAAAACATTTCTTTATTAACATATTCATATTCTCATAAATACTTCACTAATATATAAATGTACTTGTAAGAAACAATTCTAGATGATGTATATTTTTTTTAATAAAAAACATTCAAAATTTTTTTGATTTCCTGGATTGAGGGTGTCATATGAGATGAAATTTTTAATGAAATAACTTTCGATTTTACCGAAATATTTAAATAAAGGGTCGCAAACCCAATGTTTATTTTTCTACTCAATATTAAATTATTTTTTAAAATACGTTTATAAATTTTACAATCATCCGATACACTCAAAAAGAAATCGATTTTTGTATATATCGTTTAAATACAAGAGAAAATATACGAATGTATAAAAACACACAAAAGTAAATATGTAAACAAATACATCAAAAAAATTATAAAAGCAGAGGAAAAGAAAAAATAAAGCAATCTTTTCGTTAAAAATGTTTGATTTGTTATTTTCCGGAGAATTATGATAGTTGACTTCAATTATGTAGGCATATTTGTAGCACGTGGCTGCTATTCCGCAGAAAAAAAAGAAGCTCCAAACAAATTTTCTGTCTAATTCTTTACTCATTTTCAATAAATTTGTAATTTGAATTGTTTATTAAAAATTTTATATATATTATAATGATTTTGTTTTCTTCCTCCTCTCTGACTGTATTCTTCTTATCCCAATAAACGAACTTTTTTTATTTTATTGAAATGAAATTGAAACGGACCAAAGCGGTTGCCACGGCTTTAACCAACGAAGTGTGCATACATTTGGCCGATAAATTAGGATGGAGATGTGATATACATATATCTACATATTAAGGATAATAGCGAGGTTTTAAAAATTGACCTTTGAAAACATAAAAAATATATACAAGTTCCGCATTTTAATAATAATAATAATAAAATTATTTTATTTTTTGTCTTTTCGTGCCTTCTTTAATCGTAGTATTGATAAAAATAATCTCTAGAACGAATACGGGAATTAAAAACTATTTTTTCAATTTTACAACATTGTTCAAACTAAAATAAATAAATTTTATATAGATTATGGTGAATTTCTTTTCATCCTCCTCTCTGAATATCTTCTTCTTATCCCTTTAACTCGAATTTATGTTTTGTTATATCGTATAAATTGAAATGAAATTGTAACCGACCATAGCGGTTAACACGGCTTTAATGAACGTTTCGATGGGGGAATGTATTAAATGACACCCGAAAGACGCGGCACCGCTGCCAACCGCTTCACTCGTGGTCGAAATACGGTTCGGGTTTGTTATTAAACTTTTAAAAAGGTCCGAATACGGTTTAATAACGGTTTCGGATTCAGCGTGGTTTAAATACAACGCCGATATAAGGGTTTCGGTCGTTGAACTTTTCGAGAGGCTGCCGCGCGGCGACGTGGGTTTAATATTGTCGTGGCACATCCGGTGATATCCCGAAGACACGTTCTGAAAGAACGTTTGATTCACACCGTTCCGCGCTGAATCGCATGTGCCACGAGTCGGAAACCACGCGCAATACGGGTTTTGCGAAGCTACGCATTCTCGGCAGGAGGTGGTTTTGCGGCATTTACGCAAAGGTACTGCTAATACTTCGGTGTCGGTTATGACGACCAACTTTGGGTCCTCGCTATCAGACCGTTTTGCTATCAGAAGGTTATTTATCGATGCGGGAGTTTCGAATAAACGAATTTCTTCGACGATTATTGGACTGACGCGCCCTTCCTTCTCTTCAGAAGGCGCGTTAAACCATCAATATCTTTCCGTTGTCAGTCGCGATAAATACGACGTCAACGAAGGTGCCCGGGTGCACCGGCACTCGAGGATCGACCGTAAGCTTCGCGAATTTATACTCGAACGAGGCCTTCATAATCAATGGTTTCCCGTGGAATGGCGAGACGAGACTATCCATGAGAGGATGAGAACGAATAAAATCGATATTTTTTTGGGGAAGGTTTCGGCTGTCATTCACGCAGACGCCCGGACGAGGTTCGGGAACCGCGCTACGAGGAACGGGTTTCCAATTCGAGTGGAGATCTTTTTGCTCTTTGAAAGGACCGTCGAAAGTATCCAGAATGTCTCTCATCTTAAACGAACAAACCGCCGATCCCGGAATAGAATTCGGGGGTGTCGTAAAAACAGCGTAAATTACTTCATTATCGTAGTCGTCGCCGCCAGAAATTACATCGCTGACGGATTGTATTTCGTCGAAGTAGAAAGGGTACACTCCCGGTGATGAACAGTTGAGTCTACTTTTCAAAAACGTCGTCCAGGTCGAAACCTCTCGGTCGCGCTGGCGTCGATCTCCTCGATCGGATTTGCAAACTCTCGCTACGCGAGAGTAAACAATATTACCGCAGTTCATGTATTCGACAGCAGTTTCGCGAAAAAAGAAAAAAACGTAGTCCCCGTATTCGAACGAGTGAACGAAGTCGGGATTATTGAGCTGCTGGTAATCGCCCAGATTGGTTTTCAAGGGATCTCTGAATACCATCCGGATCTTTCCTTGAAAATCACCGACGGTCCCCGAGTAGAGGTGACCGCCCGCGAAAACGAAAGTCGAGTTATGTCTCGGGCTAAAGGGGCATTTACCGAAGCCGGAGCTTTCCTCGTACGTGAAATTTCCGTTCCCGTTTAACGCATAGTTTCTGCAGGTCGGTTTATGGGCATTGGTGCCGCAAACCAAAAAACCCCCCTCGGATGTTTTTGTGAACAGACGAATGTAATTGTGACATTCTTTTTCGGGTTTACCTTTTTCAAAGCACGAGTCCCTATCCGATTTCTTCGAAATCCATTCGATTCTTCTATTTAAAAACTCTGATAAATCAACGATGCTTACGTTATAGACGTAGTTTCTAGCTCCGATGAGAAGGGAGTCTCCGTCCTTATGCAAAAGTTGAAAATAGTCGACGCGCTTTCGGTCGCTGCCGCTGAAACTTTGCGATACAAATTCTCCCGAATTCACGACCAAATTCGGAGTGAAATCGAGAGCCATTTCCGAAGCCGTGGCGGTAAATATTTTTGTCGTCGTAGGAAAAGTGACTGATAAAAAGAATATAAAAAATAGCGGCATTAAACGCCAAAGTCTCGCTCTTCGCCAACTCGCGGGCTTCGTGACATCGAGCGCGCTAGCATTTTCACCAAATTTAACATCGAAATTTAATGGTTTCATAGCGAATCTTTCGAATGATTGTGGTTGATAAACGATATCGATTGATTGATTTTCGATTGATGTTGGAGGTTAATCGAAGCGCGCGTTAATCGAAGCGGTGGTCTGAAGAAAGAAATGAATGAGTAACGATAAATACTTTTGATAAAATTTGATGGTTTTGTTTTATTTGGTTGAAAAACGTTAGTTAATTTATTAGATTTGATTATATTTATTTACTTGCTAAAACACCTCCCAGCCAAAATTATATTTAAACCTAAACAAATGAAAAATATTAAAACGATAGCTAATGTGATTTGTTCATCGGTGAAGTATCTCGTTGCGCTTTTATTATTTGTATTATTACTGTCGAGTGTTTCATCATTCATTGGTGAGGTTGAAATATTAGTGATTAACGGGGTTACGTTGCTAGAATTATTCGTGAATCTATATTTTTCGTGTTTTTTCTTAATGACTAGAGGCGGATTACTGGTCAACTTCGCTTCTTCGATACTCGCTTTTGTTCCCTTTTCGGTCAAAAAGGAGGTCTCGACGCTAGAAATAGCGTCTTGATTGTTCGATGATATCATAAACTTAGTTTTAGGTAATAATAATTCAGTCGTTCGAGAAATATCCGCTTCGTAATTTTTATTCGTAACATTTTCTTGTGAAGAAAAAAGAGATGAGCGCGAATCTTCATCATCATGTTTTGGAACGATCGATGATGTATAAATGTCACTTGTAGATGACCTTCTAGTTTCAGTCACCTTTTCGATATTGATTTTTGTTTCGTCTTCTTTTTTTACCGTGGTAGGAGGATCGGTGGTATTTTCATGCTTTATCTTGATCTGTGGTGTTAAAGAAAATAATTCATCCGGTCGGTTTAATTTTTCAATGTTTATTTTTTTATTACTTTTAATCGTCTGAGGGGTTTTATTATCGTCATCGCGTTCTCTAATATTCGATTGCTGCTGCGTGACATTATCAACTGGAGACGAAATGGTGGTTACAACGGTTTTTTCTGTTTGACTAATATTTTTCAAATTGAAATATCTTACTGAAAGCATATCGTTATATGTATAAGATTTGGTGGTGGTTTTGGTTTCATTAACATTTCGATTGTTTGACGGGTTTTTAAGTATGCGTAAGGAGGCGCTAGAGCAAAACGTAGCGCATTTTCCTTTTATCGCCATACCGCAATATTTGAGTTCTTTAAATTCGAATATATACGCGGTGGCTTCATCATTTGCCTTTGAGAGATTTCTGAAATTATCATTGCCATTAGCGTTAGATGAGAAAGTTAAGTGAGAAAATATATGGCTTCGAGTAGCACCTAAATCAAAGGTAAAATTCAAATACTTTTTATAACCACGAACATTGGCGTTATAATTTAGATTGATGCCAGATTTTGAGCGGTTAGTTATATAGGTGCGAAACCCGCGTTCATAAAACTCGTCATTGCCGAGGATACCGCATCTCGACGTAAGTGGTAAAAACATCAGCCTAATTTCGAGATCGGGGAACGATTTGCATAAAGGACTATCTAATTTTGCTAAAAACATATTCGCTTCAGATACGTGAAACATATTATAAAAATAACTATCGTGGTTTGCCGCGATCGGGAAATTTACGCAAGAGTAATTTGTTTTTGTTTCGTTATTTGTAAAAAGCGAGTGTAACCGAGTAGGAAAATTAAAAAACGAGAATAAAAGTAAAATAGAAATACTGAATATCATTAAATGATTAATATATCTTCGTATTGTATCTAATAATAAAAGAATTTTTTTAAAAAATATTTTTACTTAATTTAAAAAAAAAATTAATTTCTATTTATTTATTTATTAAATTTCTTACGTTATGTTTGGGTCATAGAATGACCAAAAACCCATAAAAATTTATAGTTTTTAAAAAAAAATTATTTATTGTTTGATTAATAACACGATTATCAATATTATCTATTGGTTTAATGAAATTCTATCTTTTATATACCAAGTAAAATCTCGATAGGAGATAATTTTCTAAGCGATTACCAATTCGAAAAAGTTCTAAGTATTGAAAAAAAACTGAATCCTATTGAAAGCCGCGTTTCGTTATTCTCTTTTCCCTTGATAAAGATCGATCAGTTTTTGAAGCGAAAGCACTGAGGACGGACATTTATAAAATTAATCTACACTATTAATTTTAAACATCAATTTCTACAGTATAAGATATTTCCATTTCTACTACATCCATTTGCAATTACCTAAATGACTTTTACATTAGCGCGTATAACTGTCTTACGCTAGCTTTCTAGCGCTCAAAGGCAAGCCTTAACGCCTGCGTTAAGAAATGCGCAGTTCAAAAAATCTTCTTTAATTGCTATACATTTCGAGAGTTTTTTAGAAAATCTTTTTTAATCATTATGGCTTGTAATACACCCCACACGGACCCTAAAATACAAGAAACTCTCAGTACGATTCAAAGTACCGTGAGAGAATTTCAATACACGGTGAACATGAAAGAAAATAATTTGAAGGAAAATTTTATAACTCTCATCTGTTTATCTTCATATTTAGTTGAAAGAAATTCAATATAAATGAAATAAACAACTTAGATGTAACGCGATGTTTATTTTTTAATGAAGAGCATATGGGAAAGCTTTTGCATTGCAATAAAATTCAAATTTTAAATTTAGCATTGCTACATTTTAAAAATCTGAATGAAGAATACAAAAGAGATTATAGAAGCTCAAATGAGAACACGATTCGACGTTCCCCCGAATGTTATGAGAATACCGAGATTTTCAATTCATTTTCTGACGATATTTACGATTGTGGATATCACCACACAATCGTTTTACCCAAATTTTCTGTAGGAGCCCCGCCATCTGACACAATGAAAGAATTCTTAATTCAAAACATCGATTCCATTAATGGCGATGAAACGGTTGAGGACGAGAAGCCATTTTTTTTGTTGAAGGCGAATATCCCCATCACTTATACACAAATTGTTCAATTATGCTTGGATAAAATTCAAGATCAAGCATTACTATAAATAATAATATAAATAATAATAATAATAATAATAATAATAATAATAATAATAATAATAATAATAATAATAATAATAATAATAATATATAATATCAATGAATAATAATAATAATAATAATAATAATAATAATAATAATAATAATAATAATAATAATAATAATAACATGGTCGATAATAATAATATTGAAAACAATAAAGTGAAGAAAATAGAGTATCGTAAGACTTTTTGAAACATAAAACCCCATTTCCAAAGAATGTTGACCTTTGAAGATCATTTAGATCGTAAAAGTAAAGCGAAATATAGTTCTCATTTACTATCTTTATTTTATTTCAACGCGGTGTTATATATATCGAATGATGGTTTGAATGGAAATGCTAAAAGATTATTTTCAACAACACCAACGAATTACTTAACGCTAAAATTATATTTGTTTTTGCGAACATATTACGTTGCTCCAGCTACTTATATTTGGGAATTACAAATGTTTAAAAGACTTTTGATTAATAATTTGAGCAAGACAAACATTCATCGTTTCCTTTACGATTCTTGGTTTTTTAGGGAAACGAATCAGTTCAATCGTAGGAAAAAAATACCATTTGATTTAAACGCCGACATGAATTTGTATTTTAACGATTATTCCCGATCGTCTCATCTTATTTCCTGCTATTCAATTCTCGAAGCCTTAAAAAAATTGTCAAGATCGATCGAAAAAAAACGAAACAGAGCTTCAGCTGGTCTCTGGCAAAGTGGGAGCATTATCGACTGAAGTGATCGATTTGTTTAAAACTTCTTTAAAAAGAGATTGTTTAAACATTTTACTTCTTTATTTAGGTCTAGTGTACGGTATTTCCTGGTTAACGATAAAAGAGTTGAAGTATTACGACGTCGTGAATTTGGTTTTTGGTATTTTACCTGAAATCAGTAATAAAACTAAGATTTGTCTTCCGCATGTTATGGGGTTGCCATCTATAATACTTCTTTTATTGGGAATTTGGCAGTCCCACATAAATCCATTCATCAACATCATGTACTTAAACAACAAATCTCTAAGGTTTAAATTTGGACCTTTGCCGAACATACCCACACCGCCGTTCAACCATATTTTAATAAACGAAAGCATATTAACGGTAAATGTAGAAAAACTAATTGAAAAATACGATGGATCAAGTGGTAAACTTTCAAACCTACTTTCTTTTCTTAAAAGTAATTATTTTGAATCAAGTTCTGATGTTTCAATTAACAAGATGCACGCATTATGTAAAATAACCTTCGATGAATTTAATATGAAAATGAAAATGAAGGATGATATAAATAATAAAGATGCAGACGGATATTTTCATCATCAGCTGCAGAAGCATCGACAGCACCTGCTAAAACATTTAGAGAATTCGCCCTTCAATAATCTAATTATTATAAAAAAAGTGAACGGAAATCAGTATCGAGTCGACAATATCGGGGACATGGCTTTATTAGCGATTATCTTGCTGAAAAAACACATCGGTTTCAAATTAAATGATACTTGCTTTCCTGAAACTTCATTGCTACATTTTAAGATGCTTGTTAAAGATCTAATAATCGAGGATTGCGTTATCGGTGGAGGATTCGAATTACCTGTAGATAAATATTTTGCTAAAAAATTTAAAGGTGATGTAGGTATTAATAAAGAAATAGGAAAATATAAAGTTTTGTATCCAATATCGCATCCGATGGTATACGATCATAAAAATATCAAACTGAAAAGAAACGCGATCAGTGATCATAAATCTCTGGAAAATAATTTAGCGGATTTGATCACGATAAAATATGCGATTGATTCACTAAGGATTACGTCATTAAATTTTTTATTACGATCCACTAGCGAAACTCTATTATCATCCCTTTTTGTTGATGAGGAAGACAAAAATAATAGGAGAAACGAATTTACCAAAATTATTAACAACATTGAAGAAAATTATAAAGACTTACCCCCAATGTATATCTTGGAAAACTCTTCGAAATTTGAAATATTTGAAAAAGAACTTTCTATGTATAAACATGTAGATCAAAAAGCCTTTAGAAAATTTTTTATGGAGAAAGAGAGTAACTTCGATTTCATTCACCAGGATATGAATTCTAATGATGTTGAGAAAACTCTCTTTTTCACTACACGAAATTAAGAACCTAGGACAAAGATCGGTTTTCGACAACAACTTTGAAATCCGTGATGAGTGGTGTTTTGACGATATGTATATATTGATTTTAATTGAATTTAATTAAATAAACATGAACCTATTTAAATGCCTCTATCAATTTTAAATATCCTTTTTCATGGACACGATATATGTCTATTTGATCGGTGGTTTTCATGCCAATAATTGACCTGCTAAAGTGAATTGGTCATTTCCGACTTATTTACATATATATTTCTCTTTTTTTAATGAAGATGCCATGTTGTCATGTTGCCATGTTTATATATTCAAAACTGTATGATCTGCAGCCCCTTACTTCACGTACCTGAAAATATATTTTCTTTTAAAAATGGTAATTTGTAACTTTTTCTGAAAAAAAATAAATATATCGGAAATGGCCACTTTGGTGCTAAAGAAATCAAAATATATCATACTTAGAATTACCAATGAGATAGAAATAGTACAACGTAGTAAGGACCACAGTAATTTATAATTTCAATTTCAACCTGCTAGGTTTTACAGTTTCGAATATATAAACATGGCAACATGGAATCTTCGACCTAGGAATGCTAGTTTCCGGCCTAAATTCCGTGTTTTTTTTATTTTCGGTGGAAAAAAATTCTAATGGAAACAATCAATTAAAATTTTTGGTACAAAAGTATAATAAAAGGAACGTTTTTTTGTGCCACTACCTTATTATATGGTTCCCGAAATTGGTGTTTGAGATGCTTGTTTTCTCGCTAACAGCTGAAATCAACATAATGAAATTTAAAGATAAGTTAAAACGTAGTACGGACGATAAAAATGTTAATTTTGAGCCCCTTACTTCACCTACTTGGAAACATATTACCCCGGAAAATGTACTGTAACTTTTATAAAAATGTTAAAATTTATATCAGAGCCTATGATATAGTTGAAATACCCACTTAGTGCTGGGAAAGCAAATCACACCTATCATATCAGAATAACTGACAAATAGTAAACATAGTTAGACTAAAATAAAACTGCCAATTTTAACTTGCTAGGTCATTACAGGTTTGAAAATATGCTTCAAGACACAGCATTCTTAATAGGGAACGATTTTTTGTCCCACCACCTAAGAAAGATCAAATTTGTGCCAAAATCAATAAACGCAATTAAAGGGAACGTTAAGCACTTGTAATTTAAAAACAGAAAATAATGGCTTCGCCACAAATCAATTTCAATCTATCAATTGTCGGCATTTACGGCCTAAATTCTTTTTTTTCATTTCTGGTGGAAAAATTTCTAAAGGGACCAATCAATTTAAATTTTTGTCACAAACCCATAATAAAGGGAACGGTTTTTGTGCCATCATCTTACGCCAAGGGAACACTCAGTGTTTTTTTCCAGAAATTTTGAAACTTGTCCTAGGAACCCCCTGTACCCCCGCAAACTAATGAGGAGTACCTAAGGACCCTACAACTGATAGATCGAAACCGCGGTCGCCTATTTTGATGCGTCGATCGGTTTTTGAAGCGGTTTCAGATGTCGAAAAAATAAAAGCAGCTGCAGGGTGCTTAGACGCCTCTCGTTACTTTCCGGTGTGTCGGGCCTTCTAAGGAACACTTTGAAAATCAACGTAAAAAAATCTTAAGTGTTCCCCCTTTCGCTCCTATCGTGACACGAAATAAAGTTACATTTTACATCTCGGGAGATGGGGGAAAATAAATTTCTCGTTCTTTAAGCGAATTTGTTCGAGGGAATAAACAAAAATTAATGAAATTTTAACGCTCGATAAGCAAAAAAGTCATGCTGAGTTAACGAAATTTCCCCTTTAAAGGGGCTCTTCACGAGTAGAATAGTGTCATAGTTAGTTGAAGCGTAAAGTGAAAGGTTTATTAGACAACCACTCAGAAAGGTAAGCGTTTAATTTACAACAACAACAACTATAACAATAAGAAATCAAATCGCAAAAGGGTCTTTTTCTACCTTTAATGAACGGAATTATGAAGCTTCTAAAGGAATAAACAATCCGGCTTTTGGGAAGGTGGTAAAAAAATGTACTGGCGAAGGAATTGATGAAAACACCGCCCAGACAATTCTTTCAATTATCATCCCCCTAATGAACTAAATTGCAAAAAATACAATAGTCTTAGAATTAAAGGGAGTTACGCGGATATCGGCGCTACCGCAGCCGAGGAGGCTGAAGAATTGCCGTTTTATAGTTTTCTTTATAACGACCGCCCCCGGAAAAGTGATTTTCAAATAGTATATAGAATATAAAGTGTGAGAAATGAAAATAAATTTGTATAAAAAACGCGTCTTCTTTTATTTTCCCAGCTACTAGGGATATAATTTTTGCCAGCTACTTAGGATATAATTTTTTGCCAACTAACCTAGACTTTTCCCAAATTTCGGCCATGCCTCAGAACGTAGAGTCCGAAGCTATGACGAAAACAAAATATTTCCTTTTTGTTATAATATTATATTAAATGGTTGTTTAAGAAATGATTTTTTTTAGAAGAACGAGGCGCGGATTTGGACGGGACGCGGATCTGGAAGGATAGCGGTTCCCGAAAGCGAAGACCGTTTGAAAAGAAATCGATGTTTTGACGTTGAAAAATAGTAGTATTTGACGAGAATCGACCCCAGTTCAGATCGTGCATTTTTAGCCTTTTGACATTATTTGAGGTAACGACACTATTGCGTATGTCATGTTTATTTTAAAAATAGGATTTATGATTGTGATTCTTTATTGTATTTGTTTAATTGCATAGAATTAAAAAAAAAATTTTTTAAATAAAAAAAATTAAATAAAAAAAAATTCGACTTATTTAATTAGTTTAAATCTACCGTAGAGGGGTTTCACACACTCACTCGTATTATGGTTGTTGTCGGTGAAAAAAATACTGCTGCCTCGCCTTAGTCCTTTATTTTTTTACACCCGAATTCGACGGCGAATAACCCGAAATGAAGGAGAAGGGCGTGCGAAAACTGCAGGATATAGCGATGAACGTTATCTTCGAAACATCATCATTTCAAGACGCATACGACAATGCTTCGGATTCAAAAAAATTTGCGCTGAACTCTGATTTGATTATGAATTGTGTCGTCGAAAAACATGGGGCGAAGGAACTAAATTTCAATCTGCTTTTTTCGCTATTTGATTCAGACGACGAGGATAAAACTTCGGCGATTTATCTAGACTTTCTTGAAAATGCGACGCAAAATCCATACAAGGCCACTGAATAGATATCCCTGACGTTGACCAAGCACATGGTCGCAGCGGACAGTGAAGTTCAAGGTGTTTCCGCTGTTGCTAAAACCATCGACGTTATTAGGTCGATGGGCTCGGAATACGAAGGTTTAAGATCCCTGATTATTTATTTAGACCGGTGTAGCACCTTCAAAAAATTAACGGACCTAATGACAGAAAAACAGCATCATTCTTTATTTCGTATCGAGAAATTAGAAATTGTTAATAAGGGTACTAAGCCTCTCCCCAACGACGACTTTCTCGAAATGAAAAAAAAAATTTCCCTCTTATTCCCGAATTTAATTTCGTTAAAATTAATATGCAGATGTCGCCCTAGGATGATTGGAAAAAATAAACGCAAGATGCGTCATAACAGAAAAGCCTTTCGTGTTTTAAGCGAATCGACGAACGCTTTGGTTAACAAAAACTTTCTCGAATATAAAGACTTAACTACATTAATTATAGATTATAACAACATTGAGAAAATTATCGAAATCTCGTCGTTCTTTAACTTACAAAAACTTGGAGTTCGTTTAAATCACGAACACCGATTTACTATGGTTCGTAACGAGCGTTTAAAACTATTGGCTGCGAAAACTGGGGTGAAAACATTAGAATTGATTTTCAGTTTCTCGTCGGAAGAAGAAATATTTCCCAGTTACCCCTATAATTCGTTCGTGTACTCATTTCCCGAATGCGATAATTGTTCTAACCAAAAATTAGCTAACTTAATTGCGGTGGTAGAAATCCAAAACAGTAGAATATTTGAATGTGAAATTAGTAAAGATCCACCGCCAGTCGAAAATTACGTAAATATTTCAGGAGTGCAAGAAGAAGAAGAGGGGCCAGAAAAAGCTTTTTCCAAAAACATATACGGTGGTTTACTAAGAACGCTGGAAATTAAATTTTGGAAACTTTTAACTAAAGATCGTGAGAGAAAGGATATAAAAATACCGTTCTGCCTCTCTTGCAAAGGGATTTCTGCAGTTATTAAGCTTTTTATGGAAAACCCCGAATATGATAATCCACAACCGTGCCATTTACATAAGGTTAAAACATGGAGAACGGATCTAGAAAAAAAAGTGATGGATTCTTGGGATTCGAAAATCTTTAAAAGTCAATTACGCAGGAGTATTAGACAGATCGATGGTTTTTTGGAATTGAATTTACGTAATATTTGTCAATTTAATGCAATCCTTCGAAGAAACGGAAATGTAGATACCCTTTCTCCACTGAAATTTAACAACGTTTATGTTTTGAGATTGTCATATGACGAAATAAAAAGAGATTCAGAACAAAATTTTAACTGCGGCTATTTGAGCAATGAAATCGCCGAAGTTTTTCCGAATTTAACTGATTTAGAAATCAGAATAAAGAATTATGGAAGCACGTCCCTCCGACATGGATACGAAATGATATCCGATGATGAACATAAAGCAGTTTTCAAAAATTTGATAGAATTAAAGATTGATTTTTCCGGTGTTTTATACGATATTTGTCACGTGTCTCCTAATCTTGAAAAGGTCGTAGTATTCTTCGATGAGGAATACATCAGTCCTTGCAGAATTTATAACCTTTTGAAAATTACTCGTTTTTTGAGAAGAGGACTTGAATTTAATTTTGATCCCTACATGGCAAATGAACAAAAAGTTTTAAGGTACTTTAGCGATCGCTGCACACCTTGCCAGAGAAGAAATATCGACCAACTTTTCCAAAAAATTATTGTAACTATGACCGATATTTGTGGAAATTCCATCATCCGATGGAATATAAAACAATATAATTTTTTAGGCGTGCGCGGTCTCCCGGATGATTTTAAATCAGATGAGAGCTGCAAATACGGAATCGAAAGGAAGAAAACTATCTATGGAGATCAATTATGGTTCCAAGATGGTATTTTATTTTCTAACCCTCGTTCCTTTTTTGAGTTTTTAAAAAAATTCCGAGACCCAGAACCAAAAACATTCTACTTGGTTTTTCCATTTTTTGACAGTCATGATTTTTTTAACAAACTTTTTGAAGCCGTTGGAGGTATAATAAAGAATGCAGTAAAAGTAGAAGAAATGAGAAAGAAGAAAAATAATAGAAAAAAATTGAAACTTAAATATTAATATGCGCATAAGCATTTGTAAATATATGCGAAATCACCAACTGTAAATTTTTTTGCATTATTATTTTTTAATACGAGAAAAAGCGTTAATTAGAAATATTATTTTAATAAATAAAAATGAAAATGAACAAACGATTCAAATATCAACCAATTGTTTAAATATAAACACCCAGCAAAAATTTCTAGCAGTCCACTATCTATGGGATCCAAAAACATTATCTTCTTGGCACTCCCGTTTTATCTATCGACCTCTGTTGAGGTCACGAAGAACGGGGGTGTCGAAGAATCATACGACTGTTGTTACCCCCGAGATGTTTATGTATATCAATAAATACACAACTAGTGCGAACGTGAAATTAGGAATTAACAGCCAATTTTTAGATTTTATTTCTGACATGTTAAAAAATATATAAAATATTTGAAAAATTGTTTACATTCATCCCAAAAGCCCGATATCGATGTCTTAGTATGTCCTAGGGGCTCAACCTATATGAATTCCAATCGGTAGTTTAATATTTAATACAGTACAAGCCGAGGCTTGCTCCTAACGGAGCAACCTTGCCTTGAGCGCGTGCTAACGCTCGCGCAGGGGCTCACGACCCGATAAGGAAACATTTTTAATGCAAAATTTTGACATGTTTTCGAAGCAAAATTGTTCGGCGCTGTCGTCGTTGATTCGATGCTTTTTAAGAAGATCAAGGCGCGGATCTGGACGGGGCGCGGATCCGGAAGGGTGGCGGTTCCCGAAGCGAGATTTGACGAGAACTGACCCCCTTCCAGATCCTCGCGCCGTCCTGATCCGCGCCCGTTCACCGTCTCCACTTGTTTCCCGTCTCCACCCGTTCCCCGTCTCCACGAATCATCGATTCTATTATTATCATTCGGTCGAAGATTTCGAAAAAAAAAAGAATCGATCGAACCTCGAGGAAAAACCTAGTTTTAACGAGAATTGACCCCCATCCAGATCCGCGCGCCGTCCAGATCCGAACGACGTCTAGATACGCGCGCCGTCCAGATCCGCACGACGTCTAGATCCGCGTGCCGTCCAGATCCGCGCGCCGTCCAGATCGGCGCGCGTACCCCGTCTCCACTCGTTCCCAGTCTCCACTTTTATCCGTTTAAATAGACGTTTAAAATTTATAGTATAGAAGTTGGTTTTGTCGATATCGATCGTGTTTTCGAAGCGAAATTGTTCGGCGCTGTCGTCGTCGCTTCGATGCTTTTTAAGAAGAACGAGGCGTGGATCTGAACGGGGTGCGGATCTGGACGGGGTGCGGATCTGGATGGGGTGCGGATCTGGACGGGGTGCGGATCTGGACGGGGCGCGGATCCGGAAGGGTGGCGGTTCCCGAAGCGAGATTTGACGAGAACTGATCCCCGTCCAGATCCACGCGCCGTCCAGATCCGCGCCCGTTCCCCGTCTCCACGAATCATCGACTCTATTATTATCATTCAGTCGAAGATTTCGAAAAAAAAAGAATCGATCGAACCTCGAGGAAAAACCGAGTTTTAACGAGAACTGACCCCCATTCAGATCCGCGCGCCATCCAGATCCGAGCGACGTCTAGATCCGCGTGCCGTCCAGATCCGCGCGCCGTCCAGATCCGCACGACGTCTAGATCCGCGCACCGTCCAGATCCGCGCGCCGTCCAGATCCGCGCCCGTTCCCCGTCTCCACTCGTTCCCCGTCTCCACTATTATCCGTTTAAATAGACGTTTAAAATTTGTAGTATAAAAGTTGTTTTTGTCGATATCGAAAGTGTTTTCGAAGCGAAGTGCTGTCGTCATCGCTTCGATGCTTCTTAAGAAGAACGAGGCGCGGATCTGGACGGGGTGCGGATCTGGACGGGGTGCGGATCTGGATGGTGCGGATCCGGAGGGCTGACGGTTCCCGAAGCGAGATTTGACGAGAACTGACCCCAGTCCAGATCCGCGCGCCGTCCTGATCCGCACTCGTTCCCCGTCTCTACTCGTTCCCCGTCTCCACCCGTTCGAGAACCGACCCCCATCTAGATCCGCGCACCGTCCAGATCCGCTCGCGTTCCCCGTCTCCAACCGTTCCTAGTCTCCACCCGTTCCCCGTCTCCACCCGTTCCCCGTATCTACCAGTTCCCCGTCTCCACCCGTTCCCCGTCTCCACCAGTTCCCCGTCTCTACCCGTTCCCCGTCTCCAAAAGTTCCAAGTCACTCGAATGGTCGTTTTACTATTATTATCACGCGATCGAGTTTTCCGGAAAAAGACGAAAGAATCGATCGAAATCCGCTAAAAATTTAATTTGATTGCGCCCTTTAGAAATTTGAATTTTTTGTTCCCTTTACGGAAATTTCCAGAGGTGCAAGATGCCATAATATTGACAGGCTTATATTTTCAAACTTGTATGACCCAACAAGTTGAAATTAAAGTATGTTTTTGAACTTACTACGTTGTACTATTTGCAACCTTTAGGTTATTCTAAGTATGATAGATTTTGATTTCTCTTTACCACAAAAGTGGTCATTTCAGACTTATTTCCATATATATTTCTCTCTTTTTAATGAAGATGCAACGTTTAAAATGTTTATATATTCAAAACTGTATGATCTGCAGCCCCTTACTTCACGTACCTGGAAAGATAACTTTTCTTTAAAAATTTTAATTTGTAACTTTTTTCGAAAAATAAAATAAATAAATCGGAAGTCCCACTAACGCTTCGATCGGGGCACAAAATAACAAAACTTTTTAATTCTCGGGAGATGTTGCAAAAAAAATTTTCGTTCCTTAAGCGGGTTTTTTTTTCGAGGGCGAGTGTACTATATATATTATTAGTTTTTTTTAATTTAGTCTCCCTTAAATTCAGTTTTCTACGAAAAATAATTTTTAGAGGTAACTAAACAAAAAATAATTAAAAAAACAACGCACGACGCCCATTTCCTATAGGCTTTAAGCGATTTTTTGCTATAGAAGTTGATAATTAATTAAGACTTTAAGAAAAATTAAGAATGAAGAAAAAAAAATATCCAATATGTGAAGAACTGATTATTTTCAATTCTTTACAGACTTAGATTCCGTATTTATTTATTTTTTTGGTTTCTCTTGGGAGAAAAAACTCGCTTAGGGAACAAAAAATTTATTTTGCACCATCTTCCGAGAAGTAGAGAGTAACGTTATTTCGTGCCCCGAGCGAACCGTATGAGGGTACCCTTAAGATTTTTTTTACGTTAATTTTTAAAGTGTACTATATTTATTTAAATTAATATTATTTATAGTTTAGTCTCCCTTAAATTCCATTTTCTACGATAAATAATTTTTAGAGGTAACTCAATTAAAAAAGAAATAAAAAATATTGCACGACGCCCATTTACCTGGGAAACGTCGTCGTCATATAGTAAAAGCCCAAAATAAATGACTCTACGCGTTTAGAATCCATTTTTACGCTTAGAACTTATGGTACCGATAGTGACGTTTCATCGAAACCGTTTATAACTCGAAAGGTCTAATTCAAAATCGCTCTCCAAAAAGTCGACCTCGGGAAAACTTTGAGAATTTATTTTTTCAAATTTTGACTTAGACCTTCGACCTATAAACGGTACAGAATAAACGTCACTATAATAATAATTAATACGCTTAACGATAGTTCGTCCCTGAAAATATTGCCGTTTGATCGTTTGAGGTCGTTTTTATGGTAATCGAGAAACGTCATTATATTTTAGTGACGCCGTAGAGGAAACCCGACCTCGATTTATCCCCTCCGAGGATCGTCTCGGTAATTACGAAACGTCACTATCGTATTTTGAGGAAAAAATACAAAAGTTCACGGATAAAGGTATGATGAAAATTTGGAAAAATTAAGAACATAGAAAAAAAACAATTATACGATATGTGAGTACCTGAATATCAATTCTTTATACAATTATCTACGTAAAGAAATTATTTCTCGGGAGATGTTGCAAAATAAATTTTTCGTTCCTTAAGCGAGTTTTTTTTTCGAGGGCAAGTGAGTACTATATATATATATATATATATATATATATATATATATATATATATATATATATATATATATATATATATATATATATATATATATATATATATATATATATATATATATATATATATATATATATATATATATATATATATTTTTTTACTAAAACATATAATATATATATATATATATATATATATATATATATATATATATATATATATATATATATATATATATATATATATATATATATATATATATATTATTATTTTTAATTTTGTTTCCTTTAAATTCATTTTTCTACGTTAATTATTTTTAGAGGTAACTAAACAAAAAATAATTTAAAAAAACGCACGATGCCCATTCCCTATAGTCTTTAAGCGATTTTTTGCTATAGTAGATGATAATTAATTAAGACTTTAAGAAAAATTAAGAACGAAGAAAAAAAATAAATATCCAATATGTAGATAATTAAGAACGAAGAAAAAAAAATATCCATAGATTCCGTAATTTTTTTTTTTTTTGGTTTCTCTCGGGAAAAAAACGCTTAGAAAAAAAACAATTATATGATATATAAATACCTGAATATCAATTCTTTATATAAATATCGACGTAAAGAAATCGTAAAGGTCCCCACTTACGCTTCGATCGGTGCGAAAAATAACGTAAGTTTTTACTTCTCTGGAGATGTTGGAAAATAAATTTTTCGTTCCCTAAGCGAGATTTTTTTCGAGGGTAAGCGTACTATATATATTATTATTTTTTTTATAATTTAGTCTCCCTTAAATTCAGTTTTCTACGAAAAATAATTTTTAGAGGTAACTAAAACAAAAATAATTAAAAAACAACGCGCGACGCCCATTTCCTATAGGCTTTAAGCGATGTTACAATCTATCGTACTAGGAATAACCGAAGAGATACAAATAGTGCAACATAGTAACGACTAAAATAAACTACAATTTTAACTTGCTAGGTCATACAGGTTTGAAAATATAAGCCTGTCAATATGGATCTTTCACCAGGAAATTTCCGTCCTAAATTCTTTGTTAATAAAGGGAACAAGAAGATCAAATTTGTGCCAAAACGCATAATAAAATCGCACTAAAAAAGGGAACGTTACCTTGTGAATTTTAAAAATTCGTAGAAAAAAAAATAATGGTCATACGTAAATGCAATTTCAATCTAAGTTTCTAAAGGGAACAATCAATTAAAATTTTTGGCACAAACCCATAATAAAGGGAACGGTTTTTTGTTCCATCACCTTACGCCAAGGGGGAACACTTAGGGTTTTTTTCCGAAAATTTCGAAACTTGTCCCAGGATCCCCTTGTACCCCCGCAAACTAATGAGGAGTACCTAAGGACCTACAACTGATTTTAGTTATACGATATTCAAATTATTCCTGAGTTATTGAAGTTTTCGGTTCCCCCCCCCCCGAAAAAAAAAACAAAATTTCTCTCCTAGTAATCGAGAAACGTCAATATATTATAGTGACGCCGTAGAGGAAACCCGGCCTCGATTTATCCCTCCGATGATCGTCTCGGTAATTACGAAACGTCACTGTCGTATTTTGAGGAAAAAAAACAAAAGTTCACGGACAAAGGTATGATGAAAATTAGGAAAAATTAGGAACATAGAAAAAAACAATTATACGATATGTGAGTACCTGAATATCAATTCTTTATACAATTATCTACGTAAAGAAATTTTAAAGGTCCCCACTTACGCTTCGATCGGGGCACAAAATAACGTAACTTTTTAGTTCTCGGGAGATGTTGCAAAATAAATTTTTCGTTCCTTAAGCGAGTTTTTTTTCGAGGGCAAGTGTACTATATATATTATTATTTTTTTTAATTTAGTCTCCCTTAAATTCAGTTTTCTATGAAAATTAATTTTTAGAGGTAACTAAACAAAAAATAATTAAAAAAAACGCACGATGCCCATTTCCTATAGGCTTTAAGCGATTTTTTTTTTGCTATAGATGATGATAATTAATTAAGATTTAAGAAAAATTAAGAACGAAGAAAAGATATAATTATCCAATATGTGAATAACTGATTATTATCAATTCTTTACAGACTTAGATTCCGTAATTTTTTTTTTTTTTGGTTTCTCTCGGTAAAAAAATGACGACGAGGTTTCCGAATGTGAATACCTGAATATCAATTCTTTATATAAATATCGACGTAAAGAAATCTTAAAGGTCCCCACTTACGCTTCGATCGGGGCACAAAATAAAGTAACTTTTTACTATAAAATATGATAATTAATTAAAACTTTAAAAAAAATTAAAAACGAAGAAAAAAATAATTATTTAAATAATACTTGTATATATCTATTCCCTATAGACTATTAAATTATTTTTTTTATAAATTAGTCTCCTTTAAAAACCAATTTTCTATGATAAGTCTTACAGTTTTGAATATATAAACATGGCAACATGGCATCTTCAACCTAGGCATGCTAGTTTCCGGCCTAAATTCCGTTTTTTTTTAATATTTTCGGTGGAAAAAATTTCTAAATGGAACAATCGATTAAAAATTTTGGTACAAACGTATAATAAAGGGAACGTTTTTTTTTTGTACCACCACCTTATTATAGGGTTCCTGAAATCGGTGTCGTTGAGAAAACTCGTTTTTTTACTATGAGAAATTGAGAAACGTCTTACAAGTATCACTTTTTTGATTTCATATCACCACGATTTTCAACAAAAAAAATTTTATTTATATTTTTAGGAAACAGAAACAAATCCTTTATATATATATATATATATATATATATATATATATATATATATATATATATATATATATATATATATATATATATAAAAATATATATATATATATATATATATATATATATATATATATATATATATATATATATATATATATATATATATATATATATATATATATATATATATATATATAATATATATATATATATATATATATATATATATATATATATATATATATATATATATATATATATTTTGCATTAATAGAGAATTGAAAGACGTACGCGCGTTTTAATTTATTCATATAGCAATATTAGAAATATCAACTATAGGTTTAATGGAATTTTGTCGTTTATCATCGGGTAAAATACGTTTTATAATACCATATATTTTTTCAAGAATATATTTTAAAACATTCGCTACACTCTCCGATTCTGATTTTAAAAGTTGTAAGCCGATTCGAGGAAGAATTTCACCCAAATCGAAAGATTTCGACGAAGCGAAATATTCCATTTTTCTTTTAATATCGTCACCTCTAACGGATAGTGGGTGTATTTGTTCCGATTTTCGCCTCGCGTCTAGAAACGTAATCGCTATATCCTGAAGATCATTTTTTTCTCCAACGAATGAATTTTTCATTTCCAGATAGATTTGATAATTATGAGCGCAATGGGTTAAGAGAAACTGAGTAGAAAAATTCATTTTTTCATTGCGTTCCTTGGCACTTTCATACTCAGGACTGTTTTTAAACTCTTCACTGAATTCGAAAAATGCTATATCTATTCCAATTTCATTTGCCAGTTTACACAACTCTGATGAAGTCTCAATCAAACATTGTTTAATATTGGTTGATAAAATATTTATAAGAGATATGTGGAATGTTATTTTACTTTCTATATTATTATTATTATTATTATTATTATTATTATTATTATTATTATTATTATTATTATTATTATTATTATTATTATTATTATTATTATTATTATTATTATTATTATTATTATTATTATTATTATTATTATTATATTATTATCGTTGTTGCTACACTCATTTTCATTATATTTAAAAGAACGTTTCGTGTGTCGAAGAGTTTTGAGCTGAAATTTTAGGAATTGTTTCTCATAATCCATTCCACCATCGCTGTTATTTTCCGAATAAGAATCTTCACTATCGCTGTCGTTGTTTTCCGAAGAAGAATAACAATTATTCGGAAGATTTCTTTTCGCTTTTAATTTTTTTCTCCCCCCGTTTAAATAAGAATTATTCGCGTCATTCGATGCGAAGTTTTGATTTTTCTGTTTATCTTTGCAGAACGATTCCGAAAGATTACGCATTATGTTTAAGCCCAAGAGTAGCAAGGACAATTGGTTTTGTTTTTTTGAAAACGCTTTTTTTAGAAATTGAGCTTTACTAACAATATCATCGGGAGAACATTTATTTTCCTTCTCGTTCGCGGATACGGATAAATTCATAAATAAAGTACAGTTCTCGTACAAATGAACCCACTCTTTATTAAATCTTTGCTGAATACATTTAATGTTATTTTCTTCGCTCAGTAGTATATTCGCGCACCGAATTGTTTCTTTCGTTCCATGTTTAAACAAATCGGCTATTATTGGGCCTCTTTCGTAATTCTCAATCAGCAATTTATTCAACAATTGCGAGTAACGCTTTATCGAAGAAGCCAATATTGAATTTTCATTTTTAAATTCGCTAGTGTAGTCGTTTAAATGTCGAGCTTCCTCTTCCAGTGGTGCGAAATTTTCTGTACACTCTGAATATTTTTTTTTTTCATTTTCTTCCAACGGAGTGTCATTGTCATTTACACTTTCTATTTCAACGTTTGAAACAATAAACAAATTATTATTATATTTACTGGTAACGGAGTTTGACACGAGACTCGATATCGAAGCATTATCAAAATCTCGCGTTTTCAAAGAAATTTCCTTTTCATCTTTAGGGTCCTCGGTATATTTATCATTGTTAGTAGCGGAAGGGGTGAGGGCGATTTCGTTAAGCTCCTTTAGAGGATCTGTATGATGTAGAGTATCGCCTTTCTTCGATATATAATTTCCTATTTCTTTTTTGGTGGCGCTGATCGGGGAAAAGCGCGCGGAATCACGGAAGTGTTTTTTTTTGGGAGAAAAGCTAGTGGGAATTTTTTCGTAACGAACAAAGGTGGTGCCTTCAAAGGTTTGCGGAGAAGATGTGGCTAAGATATTCGCATCCAAGGAGAAATCGGGAGAAATCTCAACCTCGTCTATGTGTTGAACCTCTTTACCGTCCAACTCCTCGCTTTTCGCGAACTTTTGAGACTCTACTTCTTTTATTCGATCACCTTCCCCGGGGCCCACTTTTTGGTTATTATCTTCCTCCCAATAAGAAAAAGAGCATCGCTCAGAGGTGGAGGCCTCATCTTCAGCACCCTTTTCAAATTCTTCTCTTTGTATTTGAGCGCCTCGTCCCGGACACTCCCGATTATCTCTCTCCCGATAAGAAAAAGAATTAGGGCATCGTTCGTTGGAAGCGATTGAAGTAGAGGAATCGGGAGAACTCTCATTCTCGCCTGTGTGTTGAACCCTTCTACCGGTTAACTTTTCTTTTTCCTCTAGTTCCGCAACCCTTTCGAATTCTACTTCTTTTATTTGAGCCAGTTTCCCCGGGCCCGTCCTCTCATTATCTCTCTCCCAATATGACGAAGAATCAGAACATCGTTCAGATGCGATTGGAGTACGAAAAGAACTTTTTTCATCCTCTTTTGCGGTTGCAATAGCACCGGCTTCGTTTTCGGGGGTAGTATTTATAAGACAACTTTCTTCGACGTTTGTTACCGCTGTATCCTGAATCATCGGTGATGAAATTGGTTTACTATTAACGACAGACAGGGAATTGAAAGATTGTTCACCCTCGTTCGCGAGGTAAACGACCGAATCATCCCCCGTCCGTTCATTTTTCGATTCATTTTCGATGATAGAATGATAGATGAGAATTTTTTCATTTTCCGAAATAGAGTTAAATTTTGGAAATGTCCCCATCGCATTATTACTATCGCCAATCCCGACATGATTTGGAGTCGGCGATATATTAGAACTACGAAACAATTCGTTTTTTTCTACTGGTTTCGGTTCTTCGATGTCATCATCCCCCTCATCATCGCCGTCGTATTCATTATTTTTTGAATTGTTCATGACGAATCTTTCTTTCAATTTTATGCTGGGATCCGGTACTGGATTTTCTTCAAAATGCATTGAAACATTTTCGGATTTATTTTGATTTAATAGCGTTGTTTCATCAATTGCATTATCATCACCGTCGTAAAGATTTTTGTATTTGGATCTCATATAGATCAAAAAATTTTCCTTAAACTTTTTTGAATCTTCTTTAGTAAAGGTAATATATTTTTGAACCATGTCGTCGGATTTTGAGAACGGCCTTTCTTTACAATCATTTTCCTCCCCCCCACAAGTTTCTATTCTTTCCGCTTCTTGATGCATCTTGTTATCATCGATAAAGTCATCATTTTTGTTCTCATAAAAAGCCTCAGCACTATGGTCGAAATTCGTGCTCTCAGTATCCCCGCCGTCATCGTCGTCGTCGTCATTGTTCTTTTTATATCCTCCTTCGACAGCTTTGATATAATTCGAATTTAATTTTTCAGCCTTTTTAAGCGCAGAAAGTAACGTGTTCGAAATGTCATTCCTTTCAGACTCGGGTTCATATTTATCTTTCCCTTTCTCCGTCCCATCCTGCTCTTGATATTCTTCCTCCTCTTCTTTCGATTTTTCTGATCCGTGCTCAGATTGAATTTCATCGCGCAAAGAATCATTTTGGTAAGTTGTTCCAATGGATTCGTCGACTTCATGGTCTGGATTATATTCGTCTTGATAAGGGGTGTGTAAATTATCGTTCGAATAAGAATCAACGTCTAAATACCTATTTTCGTCGTCTTTATATCTGTCTTCTTCTTTTTCATAGCTCGTCGAGTTGTCATTGCCATTTTTTAATAAATTGGATTGATGTTCGCGTTTAGCGTCATACGTCGAGTCGTTATTTTCGAATATGTGTGTTGTTTTGCTTATTTTTAATTCTTCGTCGTAACTACGCGCGTTGCAAAATGGAGATTTATCGTTTTTATCGGTCATTACTTCAAAAAAGTTTTCTCCTCCTAGGATATCGCTCAAAATTTCATCCGCAAATGATGACTTTTTGTGGTCAATCATTTTATAAAATTTCGAAGGAAAAAAATAAAAATTTGAGGTTAATTTAAATTTTTTTTTAAGAAATAAAAAATATATTTATCATTTTTGCAATTTTTTTAATTATGACGGATTATCGTCGAAATACATATTTTAAAAAATAAATAAGCGATGAAGCTGCGTATACCTTAGCGCAGGCATTAAGGCTTGTCTTTGAGCGCGATCAATCCCGTGCAAAACAAAAAATAAATTAAAAAAAAAATATTAATAACTTTAAATTTTGAAGGTAAAAATAAAAAAGTAATCATAATTGCGAATGAATGTTGTAGAAACTCAAAAAATATGGCGGTTAAATCATCTCCACAAAGTGTAAGAGAAATGGGAACGGACGGAAAATGGCGCGTTTAAAATTAATATATATATATATATATATATATATATATATATATATATATATATATATATATATATATATATATATATATATATTTCTATCTATATATATATTAATAAATATATATATATATATATATATATATATATATATATATATATATATATATATATATATATATATATATATATATATATATATATATATATATATATATATATATATACATATATATATAATTTCAACTATAATATTTCCGCTCCTCGCAATCTTTAAATTAATAGAGCTTTTGTTATTATAGGAAATAAATTTTTGTTGCATTTTCCTAAAATTATTTTCCTTCTAAAGATTTAATTATTCTGAAAATCTTAGCTATAAAAACTGCTTCATATTTGAAAATGAAATATTGAAATGTCCATAAATCATAAAAACTCTAAGGAACGTATATTTAACTCTAACACTAATAAACAGGACGATGAAATTTAGATATAAACCCAAAGGGTTATTTGAAATGCTTTGTAATATAGAAATTCCGGATACTCCTCCATGTAGATCGGACCAAGATCACTTTCCAAAACTTTGTGAAATGGTAGATGAAATCGTTTTATATAAAGCTGAATTTCTTTCGAAATTTTCAGATAGCGCTGAAAGAATTTTTTGGAAAAATGCTTTACAAAAAATGAAAAT